>OZ005753.1:3056853-3359353 GCA_963930835.1 Spongia lamella
CACATGCAATCTTTTGCTCAACATTGATGAAAGTCATGTTGTTGTGACCAGTTTCACGCATATTCACAGTGGTTTGCAGCAAAATTTAATTTTTTAAATTTTTCAATTGCTGGAAAGTGCTCAAAATGCTTTAAATAAGCTGTTTTATGCAAAATCAGTGTATCTCAGGTATGCCTCAAGGTATTCCCATGCAATTTTTTGCTCAACAGTGGTGAAAGTCATGTTGTTGTGACCAGTTTCACACATATTCACAGTGGTTTGCAGCAAACTTTAATTTTTTAAATTTTTCAATAGATGGAAAGTGCTCAAAATGCTTAAAATAGGCTGTTTTAAGCTGTTTTAAGCAAAATTACTGTATCTCTGGTATGCCTCAATGTCTTCACATGAAATTTTTTTTACTCAACAGTGGTGAAAGTCATGTTGTTGTGACCAGTTTCACACATATGCACAGTGGTTTGCAGCAAAATTTAATTTTTTAAATATTTCAATAGCTGGAAAGTGCTCAAAATGCTTAAAATAGGCTGTTTTAAGCTGTTTTAAGCAAAATTACTGTATCTCTGGTAAGCCTCAATGTATTCACATGCAATCTTTTGCTCAACATTGGTGAAAGTCTTGTTGTTGTAACCAGTTTCACGCATATTCACAGTGGTTTGCAGCAAAATTTAATTTTTTAAATTTTTCAATTGCTATAAAGTGCGCAAAATGCTTAAAATAGGCTGTTTTAAGCTGTTTTAAGCAAAATTACTGTATATCAGGTATGCCTCAATGTATTCACATGCAATTTTTTGCTCAACAGTGGTGAAAGTCATGTTGTTGTCACCAGTTTTACACATATTCACAGTGGTTTGCAGCAAAATTTAATTTTTTAAATTTTTCAATAGCTGGAAAGTACTCAAAATGCTTAAAATAGGCTGTTTTAAGCTGTTTTAAGCAAAATTACTGTATCTCTGGTATGCCTCAATGTATTCACATGCAATTTTTTGTTCAACAGTGTTGAAAGTCATGTTGTTGTGATAAATTCATATATATTCACAGTGGTTTGCAGCAAAATTTAATTTTTTAAAGTTTTCAATAGCTGGAAAATGCTCAAAATGCTTAAAATTAGCTGTTTTATGCAAAATCAGTGTATCTCAGGTATGCCTCAAGGTATTCCCATGCAATTTTTTGCTCAACAGTGGTGAAAGTCATGTTGTTGTGACCAGTGTCACACATTTTCATAGTGGTTTGCAGCAAAATTTAATTTTTTAAATTTTTCAATAGCTGGAAAATGCTCAAAATGCTTTAAATAGGCTGTTTTAAGCTGTTTTAAGCAAAATTACTGTATCTCTGGTATGCCTCAATGTATTCACATGCAATTTTTTGCTCCACATTGGTGAAAGTCATGTTGTTGTCACCAGTTTTACACATATTCACAGTGGTTTGCAGCAAAATTTAATTTTTTAAATTTTTCAATAGCTGGAAAGTGCTGAAAATGCTTAAAATAAGCTGTTTTGTGCAAAATCAGTGTATCTCAGGTATGCCTCAAGGTATTCCCATGCAATTTTTTGCTCAACAGTGGTGAAAGTCATGTTGTTGTCACCAGTTTCACACATATTCACAGTGGTTTGCTGTAAAATTTAATTTTTAAATTTTTCAATAGCTGGAAAGTGTTCAAAATACTTAAATAGGTTGTTTTAAGTTGTTTTACGCAAAATTACTGTAATTCTGGTATGCCTCAATGTATTCACATGCAATCTTTTGCTCAACATTGATGAAAGTCATGTTGTTGTGACCAGTTTCACGCATATTCACAGTGGTTTGCAGCAAAATTTAATTTTTTAAATTTTTCAATTGCTGGAAAGTGCTCAAAATGCTTTAAATAAGCTGTTTTATGCAAAATCAGTGTATCTCAGGTATGCCTCAAGGTATTCCCATGCAATTTTTTGCTCAACAGTGGTGAAAGTCATGTTGTTGTGACCAGTTTCACACATATTCACAGTGGTTTGCAGCAAACTTTAATTTTTTAAATTTTTCAATAGATGGAAAGTGCTCAAAATGCTTAAAATAGGCTGTTTTAAGCTGTTTTAAGCAAAATTACTGTATCTCTGGTATGCCTCAATGTCTTCACATGAAATTTTTTTTACTCAACAGTGGTGAAAGTCATGTTGTTGTGACCAGTTTCACACATATGCACAGTGGTTTGCAGCAAAATTTAATTTTTTAAATATTTCAATAGCTGGAAAGTGCTCAAAATGCTTAAAATAGGCTGTTTTAAGCTGTTTTAAGCAAAATTACTGTATCTCTGGTAAGCCTCAATGTATTCACATGCAATCTTTTGCTCAACATTGGTGAAAGTCTTGTTGTTGTAACCAGTTTCACGCATATTCACAGTGGTTTGCAGCAAAATTTAATTTTTTAAATTTTTCAATTGCTATAAAGTGCGCAAAATGCTTAAAATAGGCTGTTTTAAGCTGTTTTAAGCAAAATTACTGTATATCAGGTATGCCTCAATGTATTCACATGCAATTTTTTGTTCTACAGTGTTGAAAGTCATGTTGTTGTGACCAGTTTCACATATATTAACAGTGGTTTGCAGCAAAATTTAATTTTTTAAAGTTTTCAATAGCTGGAAAATGCTGAAAATGCTTAAAATAAGCTGTTTTGTGCAAAATCAGTGTATCTCAGGTATGCCTCAAGGTATTCCCATGCAATTTTTTGCTCAACAGTGCTGAAAGTCATGTTGTTGTGACCAGTTTCACACATATTCACAGTGGTTTGCAGCAAAATTTAATTTTTTAAATTTTTCAATAGCTGGAAAGTGCTCAAAATGTTTAAAATAGGCTGTTTTAAGTTGTTTTAAGCAAAATTACTGTATCTCTGGTATGCCTCAATGTATTCACATGCAATCTTTTGCTCAACATTGGTGAAAGTCATATTGTTGTGACCAGTTTCACGCATATTCACAGTGGTTTGCAGCAAAATTTAATTTTTTAAATTTTTCAATAGCTGGAAAGTGCTCAAAATGCTTTAAATAAGCTGTTTTATGCAAAATCAGTGTATCTCAGGTATGCCTCAAGGTATTCCCATGCAATTTTTTGCTCAACAGTGGTGAAAGTCATGTTGTTGTCACCAGTTTTACACATATTCACAGTGGTTTGCAGCAAAATTTAATTTTTTTAATTTTTCAATAGCTGGAAAGTACTCAAAATGCTTAAAATAGGCTGTTTTAAGCTGTTTTAAGCAAAATTACTGTATCTCTGGTATGCCTCAATGTATTCACATGCAATTTTTTGTTCAACAGTGTTGAAAGTCATGTTGTTGTGATAAATTCATATATATTCACAGTGGTTTGCAGCAAAATTTAATTTTTTAAAGTTTTCAATAGCTGGAAAATGCTCAAAATGCTTAAAATTAGCTGTTTTATGCAAAATCAGTGTATCTCAGGTATGCCTCAAGGTATTCCCATGCAATTTTTTGCTCAACAGTGGTGAAAGTCATGTTGTTGTGACCAGTGTCACACATTTTTATAGTGGTTTGCAGCAAAATTTAATTTTTTAAATTATTCAATAGCTGGAAAATGCTCAAAATGCTTTAAATAGGCTGTTTTAAGCTGTTTTAAGCAAAATTACTGTATCTCTGGTATGCCTCAATGGATTCACATGCAATTTTTTGCTCCACATTGGTGAAAGTCATGTTGTTGTCACCAGTTTTACACATATTCACAGTGGTTTGCAGCAAAATTTAATTTTTTAAATTTTTCAATAGCTGGAAAGTGCTGAAAATGCTTAAAATAAGCTGTTTTGTGCAAAATCAGTGTATCTCAGGTATGCCTCAAGGTATTCCCATGCAATTTTTTGCTCAACAGTGGTGAAAGACATGTTGTTGTCACCAGTTTCACACATATTCACAGTGGTTTGCAGTAAAATTTAATTTTTAAATTTTTCAATAGCTGGAAAGTGTTCAAAATACTTAAAATAGGTTGTTTTAAGTTGTTTTACGCAAAATTACTGTATTTCTGGTATGCCTCAATGTATTCACATGCAATCTTTTGCTCAACATTGATGAAAGTCATGTTGTTGTGACCAGTTTCACGCATATTCACAGTGGTTTGCAGCAAAATTTAATTTTTTAAATTTTTCAATTGCTGGAAAGTGCTCAAAATGCTTTAAATAAGCTGTTTTATGCAAAATCAGTGTATCTCAGGTATGCCTCAAGGTATTCCCATGCAATTTTTTGCTCAACAGTGGTGAAAGTCATGTTGTTGTGACCAGTTTCACACATATTCACAGTGGTTTGCAGCAAACTTTAATTTTTTAAATTTTTCAATAGATGGAAAGTGCTCAAAATGCTTAAAATAGGCTGTTTTAAGCTGTTTTAAGCAAAATTACTGTATCTCAGGTATGCCTCAATGTATTCACATGCAATTTTTTGTTCAACAGTGTTGAAAGTCATGTTGTTGTTACCAGTTTAACACATATTCACAGTGGTTTGCAGCAAAATTTAATTTTTTAAATTTTTCAATAGCTGGAAAGTGCTCAAAATGCTTAAAATAAGCTGTTTTGTGCAAAATCAGTGTATCTCAGGTATGCCTCAGGTATTCCCATGCAATTTTTTGCACAACAGTGGTGAAAGTCATGTTGTTGTGACCAGTTTCACACACATTCACAGTGGTTTGCAGCAAAATTTAAGTTTTTAAATTTTTTAATAGCTGGAAAGTGCTCAAAATGCTTAAAATAAGCTGTTTTGTGCAAAATCAGTGTATCTCAGGTATGCCTCAAGGTATTCCCATGCAATTTTTTGCCCAACATTGGTGAAAGTCTTGTTGTTGTGACCAGTTTCACAAATATTCACAGTGGTTAGCAGCAAAATTTATTTTTTTAATTTTTCAATAGCTGGAAAGTGCTCAAAATGCTTTAAATAAGCTGTTTTATGCAAAATCAGTGTATCTCAGGTATGCCTCAATGTATTCACATGCAATTTTTTGTTCAACAGTGTTGAAAGTCATGTTGTTGTGACCAGTTTCACATAGATTAACAGTGGTTTGCAGCAAAATTTAATTTTTTAAAGTTTTCAATAGCTGGAAAATGCTCAAAATGCTTAATATTAGCTGTTTTATGCAAAATCAGTGTATCTCAGGTATGCCTCAAGGTATTCCCATTCAATTTTTTGCTCAACAGTGGTGAAAGTCATGTTGTTGTGACAAGTTTCACGCATATTCACAGTGGTTTGCAGTAAAATTTAATTTTTTTAATTTCTCAATAGCTGGAAAGTGCTCAAAATGCTTAAAATAGGCTGTTTTAAGCTGTTTTAAGCAAAATCACTGTATCTCAGGTGTGCCGCAATGTATTCACATGGTATTTTTTGCTCAACAATGGTGAAATTCATGTTGTTGTGACCAGTTTCACACATATTCACAGTGGTTTGCAGCAAAATTTAATTTTTTTAATTTTTCAATATCTGGAAAGTGCTCAAAATTCTTTAAATAAGCTGTTTTATGCAAAATCGGTGTATCTCAGGTATGCGTCAAGGTATTCCCATGCAATCTTTTGCTCAACAGTGGTGAAAGTCATGTTGTTGTGACCAATTTCACACATATTCATAGTGGTTTGCAGCAAAATTTAATTTTTTACATTTTTCAATAGCTGGAAAGTGCTCAAAATTCTTTAAAATAGGCTGTTTTAAGCTGTTTTAAGCAAAATTACTGTATCTCAGGTATGCCTGAATGTATTCACATGCAATTTTTTGCTCAAAAGTGGTGAAAGTCATGTTGTTTTGACAAGTTTCACGCATATTTACAGTGGTTTACAGCAAAATTTACTTTTTTAATTTTTCAATAGCTGGATAGTGCTCAAAATGCTTAAAATAGGCTGTTTTAAGCTGTTTTAAGCAAAATTACTGTATCTCAGGTATGCCTCAATGTATTCACATGCAATTTTTGCTCAACAGTGGTGAAAGTTATGTTGTAGTGACAAGTTTCACGTATATTCACAGTGGTTTGCAGCAAAATTTAATTTTTTAAATTTTTCAATAGCTGTATAGTGCTCAAAATGCTTAAAATAGGCTGTTTTAAGCAAAATTACTGTATCTCAGCTGTGCCTCAATGTATTCACATGCAATTTTTTACTCAACAGTGGTTAAAGTCATGTTGTTGTGACCAGTTTCTCACATATTCACAGTGGTTTGCAGCAAAATTTAATTTTTTAAATTTTTCAATAGCTGGATAGTGCTCAAAATGCTTAAAATAGGCTGTTTTAAGCTGTTTTAAGCAAAATTACTGTATCTCAGCTGTGCCTCAATGTATTCACATGCAATTTTTACTCAACAGTGGTTAAAGTCATGTTGTTGTGACCAGTTTCTCACATATTCACAGTGGTTTGCAGCAAAATTTAATTTTTTAAATTTTTCAATAGCTGG
This sequence comes from Spongia lamella, assembly GCA_963930835.1. Classification (NCBI taxonomy): domain Eukaryota; kingdom Metazoa; phylum Porifera; class Demospongiae; order Dictyoceratida; family Spongiidae; genus Spongia; species Spongia lamella. The sequence continues at coordinate 3,063,247 of OZ005753.1, forward strand.
AAAGTGCTCAAAATGCTTAAAATAGGCTGTTTTAAGCTGTTTTAAGGAAAATTACTGTATCTCAGGTATGCCTCAATGTATTCACATGCAATTTTTTGTTCAACAGTGTTGAAAGTCATGTTGTTGTGACCAGTTTCACACATATTCACAGTGGTTTGCAGCAAAATTTAATTTTTTAAATTTTTCAATAGCTGGAAAGTGCTCAAAATGCTTAAAATAAGCTGTTTTGTGCAAAATCAGTGTATCTCAGGTATGCCTCAAGGTATTCCCATGCAATTTTTTGCTCAACACTGGTGAAAGTCATGTTGTTGTGACCAGTTTCACACACATTCACAGTGGTTTGCAGCAAAATTTAAGTTTTTAAATTTTTCAATAGCTGGAAAGTGCTCAAAATGCTTAAAATAAGCTGTTTTGTGCAAAATCAGTGTATCTCAGGTATGCCTCAAGGTATTCCCATGCAATTTTTTGCCCAACATTGGTGAAAGTCTTGTTGTTGTGACCAGTTTCACAAATATTCACAGTGGTTTGCAGCAAAATTTATTTTTTTAATTTTTCAATAGCTGGAAAGTGCTCAAAATGCTTTAAATAAGCTGTTTTATGCAAAATCAGTGTATCTCAGGTATGCCTCAATGTATTCACATGCAATTTTTTGTTCAACAGTGTTGAAAGTCATGTTGTTGTGACCAGTTTCACATAGATTAACAGTGGTTTGCAGCAAAATTTAATTTTTTAAAGTTTTCAATAGCTGGAAAATGCTCAAAATGCTTAATATTAGCTGTTTTACGCAAAATCAGTGTATCTCAGGTATGCCTCAAGGTATTCCCATTCAATTTTTTGCTCAACAGTGGTGAAAGTCATGTTGTTGTGACAAGTTTCACGCATATTCACAGTGGTTTGCAGTAAAATTTAATTTTTTAAATTTCTCAATACCTGGAAAGTGCTCAAAATGCTTAAAATAGGCTGTTTTAAGCTGTTTTAAGCAAAATCACTGTATCTCAGGTATGCCTCAAGGTATTAACATGCAATTTTTTGCTCAACAGTGGTGAAAGTCATGTTATCATGACCAGTTTCACACATATTCACAGTGGCTTGCAGCAAATTTAATTTTTTAAATTTTTCAATAGCTGGAAAGTGCTCAAAATGCTTTAAATAAGCTGTTTTATGCAAAATCAGTGTATCTCAGGTATGCCTCAAGGTATTCCCATGCAATTTTTTGCTCAACAGTGGTGAAAGTCATGTTATTGTGACCAGTTTCACACATATTCACAGTGGTTTCTAGCAAAATTTAATTTTTTAAATTTTTCAATAGCTGGAAAGTGCTCAAAATGCTTAAAACAGGCTGTTTTAAGCTGTTTTAAGCAAAAGCACTGTATCTCAGGTATGCCTCAATGTATTCACATGCAATTTTTTGCTCAACAGTGGTGAAAGTCATGTTGTTGTGACTAGTTTCATACATATTCACAGTGGTTTGCAGCAAAATTTAATTTTTTAAATTTTTCAATAGCTGTAAAGTGCACAAAATGCTTAAAATAGGCTGTTTTAAGCTGTTTTATGCAAAATTACAGTATCTCTGGTATGCCTCAATGTATTCACATGCAATTTTTTGCTCAACACTGGTGAAGGTCATGTTGTTGTGACCAGTTTCACACATATTCACAGTGGTTTGCAGCAAAATTTAATTTTTAAAATTTTTCAATGGCTGGAAAGTGCTCAAAATGCTTAAAATAAGCTGTTTTGTGCAAAATCAGTGTATCTCAGGTATGCCTCAAGGTATTCCCATGCAATTTTTTGCTCAACAGTGGTGAAAGGAATGTTGTTGTGACCAGTGTCACACATATTCACAGTGGTTTGCAGCAAAATTTAATTTTTTAAATTTTTCAATAGCTGGAAAGTGCTCAAAATGCTTAAATAGGCTGTTTTAAGCTGTTTTAAGCAAAATTACTGTATCTGAGGTATGCCTCAATGTATTCATATGCAATTTTTTGCTCAACAGTGGGGAAAGTAATGTTGTAGTGACAAGTTGCAGGCATATTCACAGTGGTTTGCAGCAAAATTTAATTTTTTAAATTTTTCAATAGCTGTAAAATGCTCAAAATGCTTAAAATAAGCTGTTTTGTGCAAAATCAGTGTATCTCAGGTTTGCCTCAAGGTATTCCCTTTCAATTTTTTGCTCAACAGTGATGAAAGTCATGTTGTTGTGACCAGTGTCACACATATTCATAGTGGTTTGCACCAAAATTAAATTTTTTAAATTTTTCATTATCTGGAAAGTGCCCAAAATGCTTAAAATAAGTTTTTTTATGTAAAATCAGTATATCTCAGGTATGCCTCAAGGTATTCCCATGCAATTTTTTGCTCAACAGTTGTGAAAGTCATGTTGTTGTGACCAGTTTCACACATATTCACAGTGGTTTGCAGCAAATTTAATTTTTTAAATTTTTCAATAGCTAGAAAGTGCTTAAAATGTTTAAAATAGGCTGTTTTAAGCTGTTTTAAGCAAAATTACTGTATCTCAGTTTTGCCTCAATGTTTTCACATGCAATTTTTTGCTCAACAGTGGTGAAAGTCATGTTGTTGTCACAAGTTTCCCACATATTCACAGTGGTTTGCAACAAAATTTAATTTTTTAAATATTTCAATAGCTGGAAAGTGCTCAAAATGCTTAAAATAGGCTGTTTTAAGCTGTTTCAAGCAAAATTACTGTATCTCTGGTATGCCTCAATGTCTTCACATGAAATTTTTTTTACTCAACAGTGGTGAAAGTCATGTTGTTGTGACCAGTTTCACACATATGCACAGTGGTTTGCAGCAAAATTTAATATTTTAAATATTTCAATAGCTGGAAAGTGCTCAAAATGCTTAAAATAGGCTGTTTTAAGCTGTTTTAAGCAAAATTACTGTATCTCTGGTATGCCTCAATGTATTCACATGCTATTTTTTGTTCAACAGTGTTGAAAGTCATGTTGTTGTGATCAGTTTCACATATATACACAGTGCTTTGCAGCAAAATTTAATTTTTTAAATTTTCAATAGCTGGAAAGTGCTCAAAATGCTTAAATAGTCTGTTTTAAGCTGTTTTAAGCAAAATTACTGTATCTCAGGTATGCCTCAATGTATTCACATACAATTTTTTGCTCAACAGTGGTGAAAGTCATGTTGTAGTGACAAGTTTCACGCATAGTCACAGTGGTTTGCAGCAAAATTTAATTTTTTAAATTTTTCAATATCTGGAAAGTGCTCAAAATGCTTTAAATAAGCTGTTTTATGCAAAATCAGGGTATCTCAGGTATGCCTCAAGGTATTCCCATGCAATTTCTTGCTCAACAGTGGTGAAAGTCATGTTGTTGTCACAAGTTTCACACATATTCACAGTGGTTTGCAACAAAATTTAATTTTTTAAATTTTTCAATAGCTCGAAAGTACTCAAAATGCTTAAAATAGGCTGTTTTAAGCTGTTTTAAGCAAAATTACTGTATCTCTGGTATGCCTCAATGTCTTCACATGAAATTTTTTTTACTCAACAGTGGTGAAAGTCATGTTGTTGTGACCAGTTTCACACATATGCACAGTGGTTTGCAGCAAAATTTAATTTTTTAAATATTTCAATAGCTGGAAAGTGCTCAAAATGCTTTAAATAGGCTGTTTTAAGATGTTTTAATCAAAATTACTGTATCTCTGGTAAGCCTCAATGTATTCACATGCAATCTTTTGCTCAACATTGGTGAAAGTCTTGTTGTTGTGACCAGTTTCACGCATATTCACAGTGGTTTGCAGCAAAATTTAATTTTTTAAATTTTTCAATTGCTATAAAGTGCGCAAAATGCTTAAAATAGGCTGTTTTAAGCTGTTTTAAGCAAAATTACTGTATATCAGGTATGCCTCAATGTATTCACATGCAATTTTTTGCTCAACAGTGGTGAAAGTCATGTTGTTGTCACCAGTTTTACACATATTCACAGTGGTTTGCAGCAAAATTTAATTTTTTAAATTTTTCAATAGCTGGAAAGTACTCAAAATGCTTAAAATAGGCTGTTTTAAGCTGTTTTAAGCAAAATTACTGTATCTCTGGTATGCCTCAATGTATTCACATGCAATTTTTTGTTCAACAGTGTTGCAAGTCATGTTGTTGTGATAAATTCATATATATTCACAGTGGTTTGCAGCAAAATTTAATTTTTTAAAGTTTTCAATAGCTGGAAAATGCTCAAAATACTTAAAATTAGCTGTTTTATGCAAAATCAGTGTATCTCAGGTATGCCTCAAGGTATTCCCATGCAATTTTTTGCTCAACAGTGGTGAAAGTCATGTTGTTGTGACCAGTGTCACACATTTTCATAGTGGTTTGCAGCAAAATTTAATTTTTTAAATTTTTCAATAGCTGGAAAATGCTCAAAATGCTTTAAATAGGCTGTTTTAAGCTGTTTTAAGCAAAATTACTGTATCTCTGGTATGCCTCAATGTATTCACATGCAATTTTTTGCTCCACATTGGTGAAAGTCATGTTGTTGTCACCAGTTTTACACATATTCACAGTGGTTTGCAGCAAAATTTAATTTTTTAAATTTTTCAATAGCTGGAAAGTGCTGAAAATGCTTAAAATAAGCTGTTTTGTGCAAAATCAGTGTATCTCAGGTATGCCTCAAGGTATTCCCATGCAATTTTTTGCTCAACAGTGGTGAAAGTCATGTTGTTGTCACCAGTTTCACACATATTCACAGTGGTTTGCTGTAAAATTTAATTTTTAAATTTTTCAATAGCTGGAAAGTGTTCAAAATACTTAAATAGGTTGTTTTAAGTTGTTTTACGCAAAATTACTGTATTTCTGGTATGCCTCAATGTATTCACATGCAATCTTTTGCTCAACATTGATGAAAGTCATGTTGTTGTGACCAGTTTCACGCATATTCACAGTGGTTTGCAGCAAAATTTAATTTTTTAAATTTTTCAATTGCTGGAAAGTGCTCAAAATGCTTTAAATAAGCTGTTTTATGCAAAATCAGTGTATCTCAGGTATGCCTCAAGGTATTCCCATGCAATTTTTTGCTCAACAGTGGTGAAAGTCATGTTGTTGTGACCAGTTTCACACATATTCACAGTGGTTTGCAGCAAACTTTAATTTTTTAAATTTTTCAATAGATGGAAAGTGCTCAAAATGCTTAAAATAGGCTGTTTTAAGCTGTTTTAAGCAAAATTACTGTATCTCTGGTATGCCTCAATGTCTTCACATGAAATTTTTTTTACTCAACAGTGGTGAAAGTCATGTTGTTGTGACCAGTTTCACACATATGCACAGTGGTTTGCAGCAAAATTTAATTTTTTAAATATTTCAATAGCTGGAAAGTGCTCAAAATGCTTAAAATAGGCTGTTTTAAGCTGTTTTAAGCAAAATTACTGTATCTCTGGTAAGCCTCAATGTATTCACATGCAATCTTTTGCTCAACATTGGTGAAAGTCTTGTTGTTGTAACCAGTTTCACGCATATTCACAGTGGTTTGCAGCAAAATTTAATTTTTTAAATTTTTCAATTGCTATAAAGTGCGCAAAATGCTTAAAATAGGCTGTTTTAAGCTGTTTTAAGCAAAATTACTGTATATCAGGTATGCCTCAATGTATTCACATGCAATTTTTTGCTCAACAGTGGTGAAAGTCATGTTGTTGTCACCAGTTTTACACATATTCACAGTGGTTTGCAGCAAAATTTAATTTTTTAAATTTTTCAATAGCTGGAAAGTACTCAAAATGCTTAAAATAGGCTGTTTTAAGCTGTTTTAAGCAAAATTACTGTATCTCTGGTATGCCTCAATGTATTCACATGCAATTTTTTGTTCAACAGTGTTGAAAGTCATGTTGTTGTGATAAATTCATATATATTCACAGTGGTTTGCAGCAAAATTTAATTTTTTAAAGTTTTCAATAGCTGGAAAATGCTCAAAATGCTTAAAATTAGCTGTTTTATGCAAAATCAGTGTATCTCAGGTATGCCTCAAGGTATTCCCATGCAATTTTTTGCTCAACAGTGGTGAAAGTCATGTTGTTGTGACCAGTGTCACACATTTTCATAGTGGTTTGCAGCAAAATTTAATTTTTTAAATTTTTCAATAGCTGGAAAATGCTCAAAATGCTTTAAATAGGCTGTTTTAAGCTGTTTTAAGCAAAATTACTGTATCTCTGGTATGCCTCAATGTATTCACATGCAATTTTTTGCTCCACATTGGTGAAAGTCATGTTGTTGTCACCAGTTTTACACATATTCACAGTGGTTTGCAGCAAAATTTAATTTTTTAAATTTTTCAATAGCTGGAAAGTGCTGAAAATGCTTAAAATAAGCTGTTTTGTGCAAAATCAGTGTATCTCAGGTATGCCTCAAGGTATTCCCATGCAATTTTTTGCTCAACAGTGGTGAAAGTCATGTTGTTGTCACCAGTTTCACACATATTCACAGTGGTTTGCTGTAAAATTTAATTTTTAAATTTTTCAATAGCTGGAAAGTGTTCAAAATACTTAAATAGGTTGTTTTAAGTTGTTTTACGCAAAATTACTGTATTTCTGGTATGCCTCAATGTATTCACATGCAATCTTTTGCTCAACATTGATGAAAGTCATGTTGTTGTGACCAGTTTCACGCATATTCACAGTGGTTTGCAGCAAAATTTAATTTTTTAAATTTTTCAATTGCTGGAAAGTGCTCAAAATGCTTTAAATAAGCTGTTTTATGCAAAATCAGTGTATCTCAGGTATGCCTCAAGGTATTCCCATGCAATTTTTTGCTCAACAGTGGTGAAAGTCATGTTGTTGTGACCAGTTTCACACATATTCACAGTGGTTTGCAGCAAACTTTAATTTTTTAAATTTTTCAATAGATGGAAAGTGCTCAAAATGCTTAAAATAGGCTGTTTTAAGCTGTTTTAAGCAAAATTACTGTATCTCTGGTATGCCTCAATGTCTTCACATGAAATTTTTTTTACTCAACAGTGGTGAAAGTCATGTTGTTGTGACCAGTTTCACACATATGCACAGTGGTTTGCAGCAAAATTTAATTTTTTAAATATTTCAATAGCTGGAAAGTGCTCAAAATGCTTAAAATAGGCTGTTTTAAGCTGTTTTAAGCAAAATTACTGTATCTCTGGTAAGCCTCAATGTATTCACATGCAATCTTTTGCTCAACATTGGTGAAAGTCTTGTTGTTGTAACCAGTTTCACGCATATTCACAGTGGTTTGCAGCAAAATTTAATTTTTTAAATTTTTCAATTGCTATAAAGTGCGCAAAATGCTTAAAATAGGCTGTTTTAAGCTGTTTTAAGCAAAATTACTGTATATCAGGTATGCCTCAATGTATTCACATGCAATTTTTTGTTCTACAGTGTTGAAAGTCATGTTGTTGTGACCAGTTTCACATATATTAACAGTGGTTTGCAGCAAAATTTAATTTTTTAAAGTTTTCAATAGCTGGAAAATGCTGAAAATGCTTAAAATAAGCTGTTTTGTGCAAAATCAGTGTATCTCAGGTATGCCTCAAGGTATTCCCATGCAATTTTTTGCTCAACAGTGCTGAAAGTCATGTTGTTGTGACCAGTTTCACACATATTCACAGTGGTTTGCAGCAAAATTTAATTTTTTAAATTTTTCAATAGCTGGAAAGTGCTCAAAATGTTTAAAATAGGCTGTTTTAAGTTGTTTTAAGCAAAATTACTGTATCTCTGGTATGCCTCAATGTATTCACATGCAATCTTTTGCTCAACATTGGTGAAAGTCATATTGTTGTGACCAGTTTCACGCATATTCACAGTGGTTTGCAGCAAAATTTAATTTTTTAAATTTTTCAATAGCTGGAAAGTGCTCAAAATGCTTTAAATAAGCTGTTTTATGCAAAATCAGTGTATCTCAGGTATGCCTCAAGGTATTCCCATGCAATTTTTTGCTCAACAGTGGTGAAAGTCATGTTGTTGTCACCAGTTTTACACATATTCACAGTGGTTTGCAGCAAAATTTAATTTTTTTAATTTTTCAATAGCTGGAAAGTACTCAAAATGCTTAAAATAGGCTGTTTTAAGCTGTTTTAAGCAAAATTACTGTATCTCTGGTATGCCTCAATGTATTCACATGCAATTTTTTGTTCAACAGTGTTGAAAGTCATGTTGTTGTGATAAATTCATATATATTCACAGTGGTTTGCAGCAAAATTTAATTTTTTAAAGTTTTCAATAGCTGGAAAATGCTCAAAATGCTTAAAATTAGCTGTTTTATGCAAAATCAGTGTATCTCAGGTATGCCTCAAGGTATTCCCATGCAATTTTTTGCTCAACAGTGGTGAAAGTCATGTTGTTGTGACCAGTGTCACACATTTTTATAGTGGTTTGCAGCAAAATTTAATTTTTTAAATTATTCAATAGCTGGAAAATGCTCAAAATGCTTTAAATAGGCTGTTTTAAGCTGTTTTAAGCAAAATTACTGTATCTCTGGTATGCCTCAATGGATTCACATGCAATTTTTTGCTCCACATTGGTGAAAGTCATGTTGTTGTCACCAGTTTTACACATATTCACAGTGGTTTGCAGCAAAATTTAATTTTTTAAATTTTTCAATAGCTGGAAAGTGCTGAAAATGCTTAAAATAAGCTGTTTTGTGCAAAATCAGTGTATCTCAGGTATGCCTCAAGGTATTCCCATGCAATTTTTTGCTCAACAGTGGTGAAAGACATGTTGTTGTCACCAGTTTCACACATATTCACAGTGGTTTGCAGTAAAATTTAATTTTTAAATTTTTCAATAGCTGGAAAGTGTTCAAAATACTTAAAATAGGTTGTTTTAAGTTGTTTTACGCAAAATTACTGTATTTCTGGTATGCCTCAATGTATTCACATGCAATCTTTTGCTCAACATTGATGAAAGTCATGTTGTTGTGACCAGTTTCACGCATATTCACAGTGGTTTGCAGCAAAATTTAATTTTTTAAATTTTTCAATTGCTGGAAAGTGCTCAAAATGCTTTAAATAAGCTGTTTTATGCAAAATCAGTGTATCTCAGGTATGCCTCAAGGTATTCCCATGCAATTTTTTGCTCAACAGTGGTGAAAGTCATGTTGTTGTGACCAGTTTCACACATATTCACAGTGGTTTGCAGCAAACTTTAATTTTTTAAATTTTTCAATAGATGGAAAGTGCTCAAAATGCTTAAAATAGGCTGTTTTAAGCTGTTTTAAGCAAAATTACTGTATCTCAGGTATGCCTCAATGTATTCACATGCAATTTTTTGCTCAACAGTGGTGAAAGTCATGTTGTTGTGAGAAGTTTCACGCATACTCACAGTGGTTTGAAACAAAATTTAATTTTTTAAATTTTTCAATAGCTGGAAAGTCCTCAAAATGCTTAAAATAGGCTGTTTTAAGCTGTTTTAAGCAAAATTACTGTATCTCAGGTGTGCCTCAATGTATTCACATGCAATTTTTTGCTCAACAATGGTGAAAGTAATGTTTTTGTAACCAGTTTCACACATATTCACAGTGGTTTGCAGCAAAATTTAATTTTTTAATGTTTCAATATCTGGAAAGTGCTCAAAATGCTTTAAATAAGCTGTCTGATGCAAAATCGGTGTATCTCAGGTATGCCTCAAGGTATTCCCATGCAATTTTTTGCTCAACAGTGGTGAAAGTCATGTTGTTGTGACCAGTTTCACACATAATCACAGTGTTTTGCATCAAAATTTAATTTTTAAATTTTTCAATAGCTGGAAAGTGCTCAAAAGGCTTAAAATAGGCTGTTTTAAGCTGTTTTAAGCAAAATTACTGTATCTCAGGTATGCCTCAATGTAATCACATGCAATTTTTTGCGCAACAGTGGTGAAAGTCATGTTGTTGTGACAAGTTTCACGCATATTCACAGTGGTTTGCAGCAAAATTTAATTTTTTAAATTTTTCAATAGCTGAAAAGTGCTCAAAATGCTTAAAATAGGTTGTTTTAAGCTGTTTTAAGCAAAATTACTGTATCTCAGGTGAGCTTCAATGTATTCACTTGCAATTTTTTGCTCAACAATGGTGAAAGTCATGTTGTTGTGACCAGTTTCACACATATTCACAGTGGTTTGCAACAAAATTTAATTTTTTAAATTTTTCAATATCTGGAAAGCGCTCAAAATGCTTTAAAATAGGCTGTTTTAAGCTGTTTTAAGCAAAATTACTGTATCTCTGGTATGCCTCAATGTATTCACATGCAATTTTTTGTTCAACAGTGTTGAAAGTCATGTTGTTGTGATAAATTCATATATATTCACAGTGGTTTGCAGCAAAATTTAATTTTTTAAAGTTTTCAATAGCTGGAAAATGCTCAAAATGCTTAAAATTAGCTGTTTTATGCAAAATCAGTGTATCTCAGGTATGCCTCAAGGTATTCCCATGCAATTTTTTGCTGAACAGTGGTGAAAGTCATGTTGTTGTGACCAGTGTCACACATTTTCATAGTGGTTTGCAGCAAAATTTAATTTTTTAAATTTTTCAATAGCTGGAAAGTGCTCAAAATGCTTAAAATAGGCTGTTTTAAGCTGTTTTAAGCAAAATTACTGTATCTCTGGTATGCCTCAATGTGTTCACATGCAATTTTTTGCTCCACATTGGTGAAAGTCATGTTGTTGTCACCAGTTTTACACATATTCACAGTGGTTTGCAGCAAAATTTAATTTTTTAAATTTTTAAATAGCTGGAAAGTGCTGAAAATGCTTAAAATAAGCTGTTTTGCGCAAAATCAGTGTATCTCAGGTATGCCTCAAGGTATTCCCATGCAATTTTTTGCTCAACAGTGGTGAAAGTCATGTTGTTGTGACAAGTTTCACGCATATTCACAGTGGTTTGAAACAAAATTTAATTTTTTAAATTTTTTAATAGCTGGAAAGTGCTCAAAATGCTTAAAATAGGCTGTTTTAAGCTGTTTTAAGCAAAATTACTGTATCTCAGGTGTGCCTCAATGTATTCACATGCAATTTTTTGCTAAACAATGGTGAAAGTAATGTTTTTGTGACCAGTTTCACACATATTCACAGTGGTTTGCAGCAAAATTTAATTTTTTAAATGTTTCAATATCTGGAAAGTGCTCAAAATGCTTTAAATAAGCTGTCTGATGCAAAATCGGTGTATCTCAGGTATGCCTCAAGGTATTCCCATGCAATTTTTTGCTCAACAGTGGTGAAAGTCATGTTGTTGTGACCAGTTTCACACATAATCACAGTGTTTTGCATCAAAATTTAATTTTTAAATTTTTCAATAGCTGGAAAGTGCTCAAAAGGCTTAAAATAGGCTGTTTTAAGCTGTTTTAAGCAAAATTACTGTATCTCAGGTATGCCTCAATGTAATCACATACAATTTTTTGCGCAACAGTGGTGAAAGTAATGTTGTTGTGACAAGTTTCACGCATATTCACAGTGGTTTGCCGCAAAATTTAATTTTTTAAATTTTTCAATAGCTGAAAAGTGCTCAAAATGCTTAAAATAGGTTGTTTTAAGCTGTTTTAAGCAAAATTATTGTATCTCAGGTATGCCTCAATGTATTCACATGCAATTTTTTGTTCAACAGTGTTGAAAGTCATGTTGTTGTGACCAGTTTCACATATATTCACAGTGGTTTGCAGCAAAATTTGATTTTTTAAAGTTTTCAATAGCTGGAAAATGCTCAAATGCTTAAAATTAGCTGTTTTATGCAAAATCAGTGTATCTCAGGAATGCCTCAAGGTATTCCCATGCAATTTTTTGCTCAACAGTGGTGAAAGTCATGTTGTTGTGACCAGTTTCACACATATTCATAGTGGTTTGCAGCAAAATTTAATTTTTTAAATTTTTCAATAGCTGGAAAGTGCTCAAAATACTTAAAATAGGCTGTTTTAAGCTGTTTTAAGCAAAATTACTGTATCTCTGGTAAGCCTCAATTTGTTCACATGCAATTTTTTGCTCAACATTGGTGAAAATCATGTTGTTGTGACAAGTTTCATGCATATTCACAGTGGTTTGCAGCAAAATTTAATTTTTTAAATTTTTCAATAGCTGGAAAGTGCTCAAAATGCTTAAAATAGGCTGTTTTAAGCTGTTTTAAGCAAAATTACTGTATCTCTGGTATGCCTCAATTTGTTGAAATGCAATTTTTTGCTCAACATTGGTGAAACTCATGTTGTTGTGACCAGTTTCACGCATATTCACAGTGGTTTGCAGCAAAATATAATTTTTTAAATTTTTAAATAGCTGGAAAGTGCTCAAAATGCTTTAAATAAGCTGTTTTATGCAAAATCAGTGTATCTCAGGTATGCTATGCAATTTTTTGCTCAACAGTGGTGAAAGTCATGTTGTTGTGAGCAGTTTTATACATATTCACAGTGGTTTGCAGCAAAATTTAATTTTTTATTTTTTCAATAGATGGAAAGTGCACAAAATGCTTAAAATAGGCTGTTTTAAGCTGTTTTAAGCAAAATTACTGTATCTCAGGTATGCCTCAATGTATTTCACATGCAATTTTTTGCTCAACAGTGGTGAAAGTCATGTTGTTGTCACCAGTTTCACACATATTCACAGTGGTTTGCAGCAAAATTTAATTTTTTAAATTTTTCAATAGCTGGAAAGTGCTCAAAATGCTTAAAATAGGCTGTTTTAAACTGTTTTAAGCAAAATTACTGTATCTCTGGTATGCCTCAATGTATTCACATGCAATTTTTTGCTCAACAGTGGTGAAAGTCATGTTGTTGTCACCAGTTTCACGCATATTCACAGTGGTTTGCAGCAAAATTTAATTTTTCAATAGCTGGAAAGTGCTCAAAATGCTTTAAATAAGCTGTTTTATGCAAAATCAGTGTATCTCAGGTATGCTTCAAGGTATTCCCATGCAATTTTTTGCTCAACAGTTGTGAAATTCATGTTGTTGTGACCAGTTCCACACATATTCACAGTGGTTTGCAGCAAAATTTAATTTTTTAAATTTTTCAATAGCTGGAAAGTGCTCAAAGTGCTTAAAATAAGCTGTTTTGAGCAAAATCAGTGTATCTCAGGTATGCCTCAATGTATTTCACATGCAATTTTTTGCTCAACAGTGGTGAAAGTCATGTTGTTGTCACCAGTTTCACACATATTCACAGTGGTTTGCAACAAAATTTAATTTTTTAAATTTTTCAATAGCTGGAAGGTGTTCGAAATGCTTAAAATAGGCTGTGTTAAGCTGTTTTAAGCAAAATTACTGTACCTCTGGTATGCCTAAATGTATTCACATGGAATTTTTTGCTCAACATTGGTGAAAGTCATGTTGTTGTGACCAGTTTCACGCATATTCACAGTGGTTTGCAGCAAAATTTAATTTTTTAAATATTTCAATAGCTGGAAGGTGCTCAAAATGCTTTAAATAAGCTGTTTTATGCAAAATCAGTGTATCTCAGGTATGCCTCAAGGTATTCCTATGCAATTTTTTGCGCAACAGTGGTGAAAGTCATGTTGTTGTGTTCAGTTTCACACATATTCATAGTGGTTTGCAGCAATATTTAATTTTTTAAATTTTTCAATAGCTGGAAAATGCTCAAAATGCTTAAAATAGACTGTTTCTAGCTGTTTTAAGCAAAATTACTGTATCTCTGGTATGCCTCAATGTATTCACATGCAATTTTTTGCTCAACAGTGGTGAAAGTCATGTTGTTGACACCTGTTTCACGCATATTCACAGTGGTTTGCAGCAAAATTTAATTTTTCAATAGCTGGGAAGTGCTCAAAATGCTTTAAATAAGCTGTTTTATGCAAAATCAGTGTATCTCAGGTATGCCTCAAGGTATTCCCATGCAATTTTTTGCTCAACAGTGTTGAAAGTCATGTTGTTGTGACCAGTTCCACACATATTCACAGTGGTTTGCATCAAAATTTGATTTTTTAAATTTTTCAATAGCTGGAAAGTGCTCAAAATGCTTAAAATAGGCTGTTTTAAGCTGTTTTAAGCAAAATTACTGTATCTCAGGCGTGCCTCAATGTATTCACATGCAATTTTTTGCTCAACAGTGGTGAAAGTCATGTTGTTGTGACCAGTTTCACACATATTCACAGTGGTTTGCAGCAAAATTTAATTTTTTAAATTTTTCAATAGCTGGAAAGTGCTCAAAATGCTTAAAATAGGTTGTTTTAAGCTGTTGTAAGCAAAATTAATGTATCTCAATTGTGCCTCAATGTATTCACATGCAATTTTTTGCTCAACAGTGGTGAAAGTCATGTTGTTGTCACCAGTTTCACACATATTCACAGTGGTTTGCAACAAAATTTAATTTTTTAAATTTTTCAATAGCTGGAAGGTGCTCAAAATGCATAAAATAGGCTGTTTTAAGTTATTTTAAGCAAAATTACTGTATCTCTGGTATGCCTCAATGTCTTCACATGCAATTTTTTGCTCAACACTGGTGAAAGTCATGTTGTTGTCACCAGTTTCACACATATTCACAGTGGTTTGTAACAAAATTTAATTTTTTAAATTTACGATAGCTGGAAGATGCTAAAAATGCTTAAAATAGGCTGTTTTAAGCTGTTTTAAGCAAAATTACTGTATCTCAGGTTTGCCTCTATGTATTCACATGCAATTTTTTGTTCAACAGTGTTGAAAGTCATGTTGTTGTGACCAGTTTCACATATATTCACAGTGGTTTGCAGCAAAATTTAACTTTTTAAAGTTTTCAATAGCTGGAAAATGCTCAAAATGCTTAAAATTAGCCGTTTTATGCAAAATCTGTGTATCTCAGGTATGCCTCAAGGTATTCCCATGCAATTTTTTGCTCAACAGTGTTGAAAGTCATGTTGTTGTGACCAGTGTCACACATTTTCATAGTGGTTTGCAGCAAAATTTAATTTTTTAAATTTTTCAATAGCTGGAAAGTGCTCAAAATGCTTAAAATAGGCTGTTTTAAGCAGTTTTAAGCACAATTACTGTATCTCTGGTATGCCTCAATGTATTCACATGCAATTTTTTGCTCAACATTGGTGAAAGTCATGTTGTTGTGACCAGTTTCACGCATATTCACAGTGGTTTGCAGCAAAATTTAATTTGTTAAATTTTTCAATAGCTGGAAAGTGCTCAAAATGCTTTAAATAAGCTGTTTTATGCAAAATCAGTGTATCTCAGGTATGCCTCAAGGTATTCCCATGCAATTTTTGCTCAACAGTGGTGAAAGTCATGTTATTGTGACCAGTCTCACAAATATTCAGAGTGGTTTGCAGCAAAATTTAATTTTTTAAATTTTTCAATAGCTGGACAGTGCTCAAAATGCTTAAAATAGGCAGTTTTAATCTGTTTTAAGCAAAATTACTGTATCTCTGGTATGCCTCAATGTGTTCACATGCAATTTTTTGCTCAACACTGGTGAAAGTCATGTTGTTGTGACGAGTTTAACGCATATTCTCTGTGGTTTGCAGCAAAATTTAATTTTTTAGATTTTTCAATAGCTGGAAACTGCTCAAAATGCTTAAAATAGCCTGTTTTAAGCTGTTTTAAGCAAAATTAATGTATCTCAGGTGTGCCTCAATGTATTCACATGCAATTTTTTGCTCAACAGTGGTGAAAGTCATGTTGTTGTCACCAGTTTCACACATATTCACAGTGGTTTGCAGCAAAATTTAATCTTTTAAATTTTCAATAGCTGGAAAGTGCTCAAAATGCTTAAAATAAGCTGTTATGTGCAAAATCAGTTTATCTCAGGTATGCCTCAAGGTATTCCCATGCAATTATTTGCTCAACAGTGGTGAAAGTCATGTTGTTGTGACCAGTTTCACACATATTCACAGTGGTTTGCAGCAAAATTTAATTTTTTAAAATTTTCAATAGATGGAAAGTCCTCAAAATGCTTTAAATAAGCTGTTTTATGCAAAATCAGTGTATCTCAGGTATGCCTCAAGGTATTCCCATGCAATTTTTTGCTCAACAGTGGTGAAAGTCATGTTGTTATGACCAGTTTTACACATGTTCACATTGGTTTGCAGCAAAATTTAATTTTTTAAATTTTTCAATAGCTGGAAAGTGCTCAAAATGCTTAAAATAAGCTGTTTTATGCAAAATCAGTGTATCTCAGGTATGCCTCAAGGTATTCCCATGCAATTTTTTACTCAACATTGGTGAAAGTCAGGTTTTTGTGACCAGTTTCACAAATATTCACAGTGGTTTGCAGCAAAATTAATTTTTTTTTAATTTTTCAATAGCTGGAATGTGCTGAAAATGCTTAAAATAGGCTGTTTTAAGCTGTTTTAAGCAAAATTACTGTATCTCAGGTATGCCTCAATGTATTCACATGCAATTTTTTGTTCAACAGTGTTGAAAGTCATGTTGTTGTGACCAGTTTCACGTATATTCAGAGTGGTTTGCAGCAAAATTTAATTTTTTAAATTTTTCAATAGCTGGAAAGTGCTCAAAATGCTTAAAATAGGCTGTTTTAAGCTGTTTTAAGCAAAATTACTGTATCTCAGGTATGCCTCAATGCATTCACATGCAATTTTTTGTCCAACAGTGTTGAAAGTCATGTTGTTGTGACCAGTTTCACATATATTCACAGTGGTTTGCAGCAAAATTTAATTTTTTAAATTTTTCAATAGCTGTAAAGTGCTCAAAATGCTTTAAATAAGCTGTTTTTACAAAATCAGTGTATCTCAGGTATGCCTCAAGGTACTCCCATGCAATTTTTTGCTCAACAGTGGTGAAAGTCATGTTGTTGTGACCAGTTTCACACATATTCACAATGGTTTGCAGCAAAATTTAATTTTTTAAATTTTTCAATAGCTGGAAAGTGCTCAAAATGCTTAAAATAGGCTGTTTTAAGCTGTTTTAAGCAAAATTAATGTATCTCAGGTGTGCCTCAATGTATTCACATTCAATTTTTTGCTCAACAGTGGTGAAAGTCATGTTGTTGTCACCAGTTTCACACATATTCACAGTGGTTTGCAGCAAAATTAAATTTTTTAAATTTTTCAATAGCTGCAAAGTGCTCAAAATGCTTAAAATAAGCTGTTTTAAGCTGTTTTAAGCAAAATAACTGTATCTCTAGTATGCCTCAATGTATTCACATGCAATTTTTTACTCAACACTAGTGAAAGTCATGTTGTTGTGACCAGTTTAACGCATATTCACAGTGGTTTGCAGCAAAATTTAATTTTTTAAATTTTTCAATAGTTGGAAAGTTCTCAAAATGCTTTAAATAAGCTGTTTTATGCAAAATCGGTGTATCTCAGGTATGCCTCAAGGTATTCCCATGCAATTTTTGGCTCAACAGTGGTGAAAGTCATGTTGTTGTGACCAGTTTCACACAATATTCACAGATGTTTGCAGCAAAATTTAATTTTTTAAATTTTTCAATAGCTGGAAAGAGCTCAAAATGCTTAAAATAGGGTGTTTTAAGCTGTTTTAAGCAAAATTACTGTATCTCTGGTATGCCTCAATGTATTCACATGCAATTTTCTGCTCAACAGTGGTGAAAGTCATGTTGTTGTAACCAGTTTCACACATATTCACAATGGTTTGCAGCAAAATTTAGTTTTTTAAATTTTTCAATAGCTGGAAAGTGCTCAAAATGCTTAAAATAGGCTGTTTTAAGCTGTTTTAAGCAAAATTACTGTATCTCAGGTATGCCTCAATGTATTCACATGCAATTTTTTGATCAACAGTGGTGAAAATCATGTTGTTGTGACCAGTTTCAAACATATTCACAGTGGTTTGCAACTAAATTTAATATTTTAAATTTTTCAATAGCTGGAAAGTGCTTAAAATGCTTAAAATAGGCTGTTTTAAGCTGTTTTAAGCAAAATTACTGTATATCAGGTATGCCTCAATGTATTCACATGCAATTTTTTGCTCAACAGTGGTTAAAGTCATGTTGTTGTCACCAGTTTCACACATATTCACAGTGGTTTGAAGCAAAATTTAATCTTTTAAATTTTCAATAGCTGGAAAGTGCTCAAAATGCTTAAAATAAGCTGTTATGTGCAAAATCAGTTTATCTCAGGTATGCCTCAAGGTATTCCCATGCAATTATTTGCTCAACAGTGGTGAAAGTCATGTTGTTGTGACCAGTTTCACACATATTCAAAGTGGTTTGCAGCAAAATTTAATTTTTTAAAATTTTCAATAGATGGAAAGTCCTCAAAATGCTTTAAATAAGCTGTTTTATGCAAAATCAGTGTATCTCAGGTATGCCTCAAGGTATTCCCATGCAATTTTTTGCTCAACAGTGGTGAAAGTCATGTTGTTATGACCAGTTTCACACATGTTCACATTGGTTTGCAGCAAAATTTAATTTTTTAAATTTTTCAATAGCTGGAAAGTGCTCAAAATGCTTAAAATAAGCTGTTTTATGCAAAATCAGTGTATCTCAGGTATGCCTCAAGGTATTCCCATGCAATTTTTTACTCAACATTGGTGAAAGTCAGGTTTTTGTGACCAGTTTCACAAATATTCACAGTGGTTTGCAGCAAAATTTATTTTTTTTTAATTTTTCAATAGCTGGAATGTGCTGAAAATGCTTAAAATAGGCTGTTTTAAGCTGTTTTAAGCAAAATTACTGTATCTCAGGTATGCCTCAATGTATTCACATGCAATTTTTTGTTCAACAGTGTTGAAAGTCATGTTGTTGTGACCAGTTTCACATATATTCAGAGTGGTTTGCAGCAAAATTTAATTTTTTAAATTTTTCAATAGCTGGAAAGTGCTCAAAATGCTTAAAATAGGCTGTTTTAAGCTGTTTTAAGCAAAATTACTGTATCTCAGGTATGCCTCAATGTATTCACATGCAATTTTTTGTCCAACAGTGTTGAAAGTCATGTTGTTGTGACCAGTTTCACATATATTCACAGTGGTTTGCAGCAAAATTTAATTTTTTAAATTTTTCAATAGCTGTAAAGTGCTCAAAATGCTTTAAATAAGCTGTTTTTACAAAATCAGTGTATCTCAGGTATGCCTCAAGGTATTCCCATGTAATTTTTTGCTCAACAGTGGTGAAAGTCATGTTGTTGTGACCAGTTTCACACATATTCACAATGGTTTGCAGCAAAATTTAATTTTTTAAATTTTTCAATAGCTGGAAAGTGCTCAAAATGCTTAAAATAGGCTGTTTTAAGCTGTTTTAAGCAAAATTAATGTATCTCAGGTGTGCCTCAATGTATTCACATGCAATTTTTTGCTCAACAGTGGTGAAAGTCATGTTGTTGTCACCAGTTTCACACATATTCACAGTGGTTTGCAGCAAAATTAAATTTTTTAAATTTTTCAATACCTGCAAAGTGCTCAAAATGCTTAAAATAAGCTGTTTTAAGCTGTTTTAAGCAAAATAACTGTATCTCTAGTATGCCTCAATGTATTCACATGCAATTTTTTACTCAACACTAGTGAAAGTCATGTTGTTGTGACCAGTTTAACGCATATTCACAGTGGTTTGCAGCAAAATTTAATTTTTTAAATTTTTCAATAGTTGGAAAGTTCTCAAAATGCTTTAAATAAGCTGTTTTATGCAAAATCGGTGTATCTCAGGTATGCCTCAAGGTATTCCCATGCAATTTTTGGCTCAACAGTGGTGAAAGTCATGTTGTTGTGACCAGTTTCACAAAATATTCACAGATGTTTGCAGCAAAATTTAATTTTTTAAATTTTTCAATAGCTGGAAAGAGCTCAAAATGCTTAAAATAGGGTGTTTTAAGCTGTTTTAAGCAAAATTACTGTATCTCTGGTATGCCTCAATGTATTCACATGCAATTTTCTGCTCCACAGTGGTGAAAGTCATGTTGTTGTAACCAGTTTCACACATATTCACAATGGTTTGCAGCAAAATTTAGTTTTTTAAATTTTTCAATAGCTGGAAAGTGCTCAAAATGCTTAAAATAGGCTGTTTTAAGCTGTTTTAAGCAAAATTACTGTATCTCAGGTATGCCTCAATGTATTCACATGCAATTTTTTGATCAACAGTGGTGAAAATCATGTTGTTGTGACCAGTTTCAAACATATTCACAGTGGTTTGCAGCAAAATTTAATATTTTAAATTTTTCAATAGCTGGAAAGTGCTTAAAATGCTTAAAATAGGCTGTTTTAAGCTGTTTTAAGCAAAATTAATGTATCTCAATTGTGCCTCAATGTATTCACATGCAATTTTTTTCTCAACAGTGGTGAAAGTCATGTTGTTGTCACCAGTTTCACACATATTCACAGTGGTTTGCAGCAAAATTTAATTTTTTAAATTTTTCAATAGCTATAAAGTGCTCAAAATGCTTAAAATAGGCTGTTTTAAGCTGTTTTAAGCAAAATTACTGTATATCAGGTATGCCTCAATGTATTCACATGCAATTTTTTGCTCAACAGTGGTGAAAGTCATGTTGTTGTCACCAGTTTCACACATATTCACAGTGGTTTGCAGCAAAATTTAATTTTTTAAATTTTTCAATAGCTAGAAAGTGCTCAAAATGCTTAAAATAGACTGTTTTAAGCTGTTTTAAGCAAAATTACTGTATCTCTGGTATGCCTCAATGTATTCACATGAAATTTTTTGCTCAACAGTGGTGAAAGTCATGTTGTTGTGACCAGTTTAACGCATATTCACAGTGGTTTGCAGCAAAATTTAATTTTTTAAATTTTTCAATAGTTGGAAAGTTCTCAAAATGCTTTAAATAAGCTGTTTTATGCAAAATCGGTGTATCTCAGGTATGCCTAAAGGTATTCCCATGCAATTTTTGGCTCAACAGTGGTGAAAGTCATGTTGTTGTGACCAGTTTCACACAATATTCACAGATGTTTGCAGCAAAATTTAATTTTTTAAATTTTTCAATAGCTGGAAGGAGCTCAAAATGCTTAAAATAGGGTGTTTTAAGCTGTTTTAAGCAAAATTACTGTATCTCTGGTATGCCTCAATGTATTCACATGCAATTTTCTGCTCAACAGTGGTGAAAGTCATGTTGTTGTAACCAGTTTCACACATATTCACAATGGTTTGCAGCAAAATTTAGTTTTTTAAATTTTTCAATAGCTGGAAAGTGCTCAAAATGCTTAAAATAGGCTGTTTTAAGCTGTTTTAAGCAAAATTACTGTATATCAGGTATGCCTCAATGTATTCAGATGCAATTTTTTGTTCAACAGTGTTGAAAGTCATGTTGTTGTGACCAGTTTCACATATATTCAGAGTGGTTTGCAGCAAAATTTAATTTTTTAAATTTTTCAATAGCTTGAAAGTGCTCAAAATGCTTAAAATAGGCTGTTTTAAGCTGTTTTAAGCAAAATTAATGTATCTCAGGTGTGCCTCAATGTATTCACATGCAATTTTTTGCTCAACAGTGGTGAAAGTCATGTTGTTGTCACCAGTTTCACACATATTCACAGTGGTTTGCAGCAAAATTTAATTTTTTAAATTTTTCAATAGCTAGAAAGTGCTCAAAATGCTTAAAATAGACTGTTTTAAGCTGTTTTAAGCAAAATTACTGTATCTCTGGTATGCCTCAATGTATTCACATGAAATTTTTTGCTCAACAGTGGTGAAAGTCATGTTGTTATAACCAGTTTCACACATATTCACAGTGGTTTGCAGCAAAATTTAATTTTTTAAATTTTTCAATAGCTTGAAAGTACTCAAAATGCTTAAAATAGGCTGTTTTAAGCTGTTTTAAGCAAAATTACTGTATCTCAGGTATGCCTCAATGTATTCACATGCAATTTTTTGCTCAACAGTTGTTAAAAATCATGTTGTTGTGACCAGTTTCAAACATATTCACAGTGGTTTGCAGCAAAATTTAATATTATAAATTTTTCAATAGCTGGAAAGTGCTCAAAATGCTTAAAGTAGGCTGTTTTAAGCTGTTTTAAGCAAAATTAATGTATCTCAATTGTGCCTCAATGTATTCACATGCAATTTTTTTCTCAACAGTGGTGAAAGTCATGTTGTTGTCACCAGTTTCACACATATTCACAGTGGGTTGCAGCAAAATTTAATTTTTTAAATTTTTCAATAGCTATAAAGTGCTCAAAATGTTTAAAATAGGCTGTTTTAAGCTGTTTTAAGCAAAATTACTGTATATCAGGTATGCCTCAATGTATTCACATGCAATGTTTTGTTCAACAGTGTTGAAAGTCATGTTGTTGTGACCAGTTTCACATATATTCCGAGTGTTTTGCAGCAAAATTTAATTTTTTAAATTTTTCAATAGCTGGAAAGTGCTGAAAATGCTTAAAATAAGCTGTTTTAAGCTGTTTTAAGCAAAATTACTGTATCTCTGGTATGCCTAAATGTGTTCACATGCAATTTTTTGCTCAACATTGGTGAAAGTCATGTTGTTGTGACCAGTTTCACGCATATTCACAGTGGTTTGCAGCAAAATTTAATTGTTTAAATTTTTCAATAGCTGGAAAGTGCTCAAAATGCTTAAAATAGGCTGTTTGAAGCTGTTTTAAGCAAAATTAATGTATCTCAGGTGTGCCTCAATGTATTCACATGCAATTTTTTGCCCAACAGTGGTGAAAGTCATGTTGTTGTCACCAGTTTCACACATATTCACAGTAGTTTGCAGTAAAATTTAATTTTTTCAATTTTTCAATATCTGGAAAGTGCTCAAAATGCTTAAAATAAGCTGTTTTATGCAAAATCAGTGTATCTCAGATATGCCTCAAGGTTTTCCCATGCAATTTTTTGCTCAACAGTGGTGAAAGTCATGTTGTTGTGACCAGTTTCACACATATTCATGGTGGTTTGCAGCAAAATTTAATTTTTTAAATTTTTCAATAGCTGGAAAGTGTTCAAAATGCTTAAAATAGGCTGTTTTAAGCTGTTTTAAGCAAAATTACTGTATCTCTGGTATGCCTCAATGTGTTCACATGCAATTTTTTACTCAACACTGGTGAAAATCATGTTGTTGTGACCAGTTTAATGCATATTCGCAGTGGTTTGTAGCGAAATTTAATTTTTTAAATTTTTAAATAGCTGGAAAGTGGTCAAAATGCTTTAAATAAGCTGTTTTATGCAAAATCAGTGTATCTGAGGTATGCCTCAAGGTATTCCCATGCAATTTTTTGCTCAACAGTGGTGAAAGTAATGTTGTTGTGACCAGTTTCACACATGTACACATTGGTTTGCAGCAAAATTTAATTTTTTAAATTTTTCAATAGCTGGAAAGTGCTCAAACTGCTTAAAATAAGCTGTTTTATGCAAAATCAGTTTATCTCAGGTATGCCTCAAGGTATTCCCATGCAATTTTTTGCTCAACATTGGTGAAAGTCATGTTGTTGTGACCAGTTTCACAAATATTCACAGTGGTTTGCGGCAAAATTTATTTTTTTAAATTTTTCAATAGCTAGAAAGTGCTCAAAATGCTTAAAATAGGCTGTTTTAAGCTGTTTTAAGTAAAATTACTGTATCTCAGGTATGCCTCTATGTATTCACATGCAATATTTTGTTCAACAGTGTTGAAAGTCATGTTGTTGTGACCAGTTTCACAAATATTCAGAGTGGTTTGCAGCAAAATTTAATTTTTTAAATTTTTCAATTGCTGGAAAGTGCTCAAAATGCTTAAAATAGGCTGTTTTTTGCTGTTTTAAGCAAAATTACTGTGTCTCTGGTATGCCTCAATGTGTTCACATGCAATTGTTTGCTCAACATTGGTGAAAGTCATGTTGTTGTGACCAGTTTCACACATATTCACAGTGCTTTGCAGCAATATTTAATTCTTTAAATTTTCAATAGCTGGAAAGTGCTCAAAATGCTTAAAATAGGCTGTTTTAAGCTGTTTTAAGCAAAATTACTGTATCTCTGGTATGCCTCAATGTGTTCACATGCAATGTTTTGCTCAACATTGGTGAAAGTCATGTTGTTGTGAACAGTTTCACGCACATTCACAGTGGTTTGCAGCAAAATTTAATTCTTTAAATTTTTCAATAGCTGGAAAGTGCTCAAAATGCTTAAAATTGGCTGTTTTAAGCTGTTTTAAGCAACATTACTGTATCTCAGGTATGCCTCAATGTTTTCACATGTAATTTTTTTGCTCAACAGTGGTGAAGGTCATATTGTTGTGACCAGTTTCACACATATTCACAGTGGTTTGCAGCAAAATTTAATTTTTTAAATTTTTCAATAGCTGGAAAGTGCTCAAAATGCTTAAAATAGGCTGTTTTAAGCTGTTTTACGCAAAATTACTGTATCTCTGGTATGCCTCAATGTGTTCACATGCAATTTTTTGCTCAAGACTGGTGAAAGTCATGTTGTTGTGACCAGTTTAACGCATATTCACAGTGGTTTGCAGCAAAATTTAATTTTTTAAATTTTTCAATAGCTGGAAAATGCTCAAAATGCTTTAAATAAGCTGTTTGATGCAAAATCAGTGTATTTCAGGTATGCCTCAAGGTATTCTCATGCAATTTTTTGCTCAACAGTAGTGAAAGTCATGTTGTTGTGACCAGTTTCACACATATTCACAGTGGTTTGCAACAAAATTTAATTTTTTAAATTTTTCAATAGCTGGAAAGTGCTCAAAATGCTTAAAATAGGCTGTTTTAAGCTGTTTTAAGCAAAATTACTGTATCTCAGGTATGCCTCAATGTATTCACATGCAATTTTTTGTTCAACAGTGTTGAAAGTCATGTTGTTGTGACCAGTTTCACATATATTCACAGTGGTTTGCAGCAAAATTTAATTTTTTAAAGTTTTCAATAGCTGGAAAATGCTCAAAATGCTTAAAATTAGCTGTTTTATGCAAAATCAGTGTATCTCAGGTATGCCTCAAGGTAATCCCATGCAATTTTTTGCTCAACAGTGGTGAAAGTCATGTTGTTGTTACCAGTTTCACACATATTCATGGTGGTTTGCAGCAAAATTTAATTTTTTACAATTTTCAATAGCTGGAAAGTGGTCAAAATGCTTAAAATAGGCTGTTTTAAGCTGTTTTAAGCAAAATTACTGTATCTCTGGTATGCCTCAATGTGTTCACATGCAATGTTTTGCTCAACATTGGTGAAAGTCATGTTGTTGTGAACAGTTTCACGCACATTCACAGTGGTTTGCAGCAAAATTTAATTCTTTAAATTTTTCAATAGCTGGAAAGTGCTCAAAATGCTTAAAATTGGCTGTTTTAAGCTGTTTTAAGCAACATTACTGTATCTCAGGTATGCCTCAATGTTTTCACATGTAATTTTTTTGCTCAACAGTGGTGAAGGTCATATTGTTGTGACCAGTTTCACACATATTCACAGTGGTTTGCAGCAAAATTTAATTTTTTAAATTTTTCAATAGCTGGAAAGTGCTCAAAATGCTTAAAATAGGCTGTTTTAAGCTGTTTTACGCAAAATTACTGTATCTCTGGTATGCCTCAATGTGTTCACATGCAATTTTTTGCTCAAGACTGGTGAAAGTCATGTTGTTGTGACCAGTTTAACGCATATTCACAGTGGTTTGCAGCAAAATTTAATTTTTTAAATTTTTCAATAGCTGGAAAATGCTCAAAATGCTTTAAATAAGCTGTTTTATGCAAAATCAGTGTATCTCAGGTATGCCTCAAGGTATTCTCATGCAATTTTTTGCTCAACAGTAGTGAAAGTCATGTTGTTGTGACCAGTTTCACACATATTCACAGTGGTTTGCAACAAAATTTAATTTTTTAAATTTTTCAATAGCTGGAAAGTGCTCAAAATGCTTAAAATAGGCTGTTTTAAGCTGTTTTAAGCAAAATTACTGTATCTCAGGTATGCCTCAATGTATTCACATGCAATTTTTTGTTCAACAGTGTTGAAAGTCATGTTGTTGTGACCAGTTTCACATATATTCACAGTGGTTTGCAGCAAAATTTAATTTTTTAAAGTTTTCAATAGCTGGAAAATGCTCAAAATGCTTAAAATTAGCTGTTTTATGCAAAATCAGTGTATCTCAGGTATGCCTCAAGGTTTTCCCATGCAATTTTTTGCTCAACAGTGGTGAAAGTCATGTTGTTGTGACCAGTTTCACACATATTCATGGTGGTTTGCAGCAAAATTTAATTTTTTAAATTTTTCAATAGCTGGAAAGTGTTCAAAATGCTTAAAATAGGCTGTTTTAAGCTGTTTTAAGCAAAATTACTGTATCTCTGGTATGCCTCAATGTGTTCACATGCAATTTTTTGCTCAACACTGGTGAAAGTCATGTTGTTGTGACCAGTTTAATGCATATTCGCAGTGGTTTGTAGCGAAATTTAATTTTTTAAATTTTTCAATAGCTGGAAAGTGCTCAAAATGCTTTAAATAGGCTGTTTTAAGCTGTTTTAAGCAAAATTACTGTATCTCAGGTATGCCTCAATGTATTCACATGCAATTTTTTGTTCAACAGTGTTGAAAGTCATGTTGTTGTGACCAGTTTCACATATATTCACAGTGGTTTGCAGCAAAATTTAATTTTTTAAAGTTTTCAATAGCTGGTATTTTGCTCAAAATGCTTAAAATTAGCTGTTTTATGCAAAATAAGTGTATCTCAGGTATGCCTCAAGGTAATCCCATGCAATTTTTTGCTCAACAGTGGTGAAAGTCATGTTGTTGTGACCAGTTTCACACATATTCATGGTGGTTTGCAGCAAAATTTAATTTTTTACAATTTTCAATAGCTGGAAAGTGCTCAAAATGCTTAAAATAGGCTGTTTTAAGCTGTTTTAAGCAAAATTACTGTATCTCTGGTATGCCTCAATGTGTTCACATGCAATTTTTTGCTCAACACTGGTGAAAGTCATATTGTTGTGACCAGTTTAACGCATATTCACAGTGGTTTGCAGCAAAATTTAATTTTTTATATTTTTCAATAGCTGGAATGTGCTCAAAATGCATAAAATAAGCTGTTTTATGCAAAATCAGTGTATCTCAGGTATGCCTCAAGGTATTCCCATGCAATTTTTTGCTAAACAGTGGTGAAAGTCACGTTATTGTGACCAGTTTCACACATATTCACTGTGGTTTGCAGCAAAATTTAATTTTTTAAATTTTTCAATAGCTGGAAAGTGCTCAAATTTCTTAAAATAAGCTGTTTTATGCAAAATCAGTGTATCTCAGTTATGCCTCAAGGTATTCCCATGCAATTTTTTGCTTAACAGTGGTGAAAGTCATGTTGTTGTGACCAGTTTCACACATATTCACAGTGGTTTGCTTCAAAATTTAATTTTTTTGAATTTTTCAATAGCTGGAAAGTGCTCAAAATGCTTAAAATAAGCTGGTTTATGCAAAATCAGTGTATCTCAGGTATGCCTCAAGGTATTCACATGCAATTTTTTGCTCAACAGTGGTGAAAGTCATGTTGTTGTCACCAGTTTCACACATATTCACAGTGGTTTGCAGCAAAATTTAATTTTTTAAATTTTTAATAGCTGTAAAGTGCTCAAAATGCTTAAAATAGGCTGTGTTAAGCTGTTTTATGCAAAATTACTGTATCTCTGGTATGCCTCAATGTATTCACATGCAATTTTTTGCTCAACACTGGTGAAAGTCATGTTATTGTGACCAGTTTCACGCATATTCACAGTGGTTTGCAGCAAAATTTAATTTTTTAAAAATTTCAATAGCTGGAAAGTGCTCGAAATGCTTTAAATAAGCTGTTTAATGCAAAATCAGTGTATCTTAGGTATGCCTTAAGGTATTCCTAAGCAATTTTTTGCTCAACAGTGCTGAAAGTCATGTTGTTGTGACCAGTTACACACATATTCACAGTGGTTTGCAGCAAAATTTAATTTTTTTAAATTTTCAATAGCTGGAAAGTGCTAAAAATGCTTAAAATAGGCTGTTTTAAGCTGTTTTAAGCAAAATTACTGTATCTCAGGTATGCCTCAATTTATTCGCATGCAATTTTTTGTTCAACAGTGTTGAAAGTAATGTTGTTGTGACCAGTTTCACACATATTAACAGTGGTTTGCAGAAAAATTTAATTTTTTAAATTTTTCTATAGCTGGAAAATGCTGAAAATGCTTAAAATAGGCTGTTTTAAGCTGTTTTAAGCAAAATTACTGTATCTGAGGTATGCCTCAATGTATTCACATGCAATTTTTTGTTCAACAGTGGTGAAAGTCATGTTGTTGTCATCAGTTTCACACATAGTCACAATGGTTTGCAGCAAAATTTAATTTTTTAAATTTTTCAATAGTTGGAAAGTGCTCAAAATGCTTAAAATAGGCTGTTTTAAGCTGTTTTAAGCAAAATTACTTTATCTCTGGTATGCCTCAATGTGTTCACATGAAATTTTTTTGCTCAACAGTAGTGAAAGTCATGTTGTTTTGATCAGTTTCACACATATTCACAGTGGTTTGCAGCAAAATTTAATTTTTTAAATTTTTCAAAAGCTGGAAAGTGCTCAAAATGCTTAAAATAAGTTGTTTTATGCAAAATCAGTGTATCTCAGGTATGCCTCAACGTATTCAAATGCAATTTTTTGCTCAACAGTGGTGAAAGTCATGTTGTTGTGACCAGTTTCACACATATTCACAGTGGTTTACAGCAAAATTTAATTTTTTAAATTTTTCAATAGCTGTAAAGTGCTCAAAATGCTTAAAATAGGCTGTTTTAAGCAGTTTTAAGAAAAATTACTGTATCTCTGGTATGCCTCAATGTATTCACATGCAATTTTTTGTTCAACAGTGGTGAAAGTCATGTTGTTGTCACCAGTTTCACACATATTCACAGTGGTTTGCAGCAAAATTTATTTTTTTTAATTTTTCAATAGCTGGAAAGTGCTCAAAATGCTTAAAATAAGCTGTTTTATGCAAAATCAGTGTATCTCAGGTGTGCCTTAATGTATTACCATGCAATTTTTGCTCAACAGTGGTGAAAGTCATGTTATTGTGACCAGTTTCACACATATTCACAGTGGTTTGCAGCAAAATTTAATTTTTTTGAAGTTTTAAATAGCTGGAAAATGCTCAAAATGCTTAAAATTAGCTGTTTTATGCAAAATCAGTGTATCTCAGGTCAGGGGCGGATCCAGGATTTTTTGAAGGGGGGGTCTCAGTTGAGACATTGGTTACGTATTAAGTATATTATATAATATATTGCAATTATTCACATTATTATTTTTTAATGAAAAAGTGCATTGTAACCTACTGAACACTATATATATGCATGAAGCTACTCGCTGCTGTTCCTGCAGCTCAGTGATTGTATAACTACGTATAGTATACCATCGGGATATTTAAGTGTGCTTGGTTACTTATTTATATGGAACCATGTGCATTCATATAGATACTTCATATCACGCTGCTTCTTTCCTGTAGCCAAAATCTTTTTAGTGCTTCTGCCGACAATTCCTCACGTGAGCATAAATTCAAATCATTGAGTGATCTACTCTAGTTGTTTCCGCAATTCTTCACTTGTAATGCTCACAATCGATCATCCATCTGTTACGTAGCTTGAGTTGTTCTGCCTTATTCCATTAAATAACGGATCCGTGACACCTCGCGTGACACAACAGAATGACGGGTCCTAATGACCGATAAGCTGAATGTTAAATTCCTGGAAGAAATGACGTACAGACTTCTCGTGACGATTAAATCTTCAGTACTTCAACCATTTAACCTCACAACGCGACTGCTCATGACATCCGCCATATTAAACCAGTCAAATGATTAGTAGACTAACCGGAAATAATTATCTAAAATATTCTTATTAGCGCTTGTATCGGCAACTCGACGTTTTGAGTACTAGCTAGTAGATGGCTAGCTCACTCCTTTCAGTCCTTTGAAAGGTACGTATATCATAATAGTAATAGTTGTGTACACAGAGCACAAAGTTGATAGTACTTTATTTGAACTGTTACGTACCTGCACGGGTACGTGAGATACTGATGGTAGGGCCAGCCGCCACAGAATCGAAGTAGGATGATCGCGCTCAGCTGGAGTAGCGTGCAAATGAGGCTACGGAATGCTAGCACGTGGCCACCGAAGTAGCTGACTTTCCGGTCAGCAATTTATCATTTATACTAACCTTTCAGATGCAAAAAAAGTTCTGATATCCGTGGTGCATTGTTTATTTCGTGAATCCTCAGACATGGTTCTATAGCGCTTAAAAGTACAAATTCTAATAATTATTTTAGCGCCTATAATAATAATTATTTGAAGCGCTTGTTATAGAATAAGACCCAACTTGGAGGGGGGGGTCTCCAGACCCCAAAGACCCCCCCCTGGATCCTCCCCTGGTCACAGTGGTTTGCAGCAAAATTTAATTTTTTAAATTTTTCAATAGTTGGATAGTGCTCAAAATGCTTAAAATAGGCTGTTTTAAGCTGTTTTAAGCAAAATTACTGTATGTCAGCTGTGCCTCAATGTATTCACATGCAATTTTTCGCTCAACAGTGGTTAAAGTAATGTTGTTGTGACCAGTTTCACACATATTCACAGTGGTTTGCAGCAAAATTTAATTTTTTAAATTTTTCAATACCTGGAAAGTGCTCAAAATGCTTAAAATAAGCTGTTTTGTGCAAAATCAGTGTATCTCAGGTATGCCTCAAGGTATTCCCATGCAATTTTTTGCTCAACAGTGGTGAAAGTCATGTTGTTGTGACCAGTTTCACACATATTCGTAGTGGTTTGCAGCAAAATTTGATTTTTTAAAGTTTTCAATAGCTGTAAAATGCTCAAAATGCTTAAAATTAGCTGTTTTATGCAAAATCAGTGTAACTTGTGTATACCTCAAGGTATTCCAATGCAATTTTTTGCTCAACAGTGGTGAAAGTCATGTTGTTGTGACAAGTTTCACACATATTCACAGTGGTTTGCATCAAAATTTAATTTTTTAAATTTTTCAATAGCTGGAAAGTGCTCAAAATGCTTAAAATAGGCTGTTTCAAGCTGTTTTAAGCAAAATAACTGTATCTCAGTATGCCTCAATGTACTCACATGCAATTTTTTGTTCAACAGTGTTGAAAGTCATGTTGTTGTGACCAGTTTCACATATATTCACAGTGGTTTGCAGCAAAATTTAATTTCTAAATTTTTCAATAGCTGGAAAGTGCTCAAAATGTTTGAAATAAGCTGTTTTGTACAAAATCAGTGTATCTCAGGTATGCCTCAAGGTATTCCCATGAAATTTTTTACTCAACAGTGGTGAAAGTCATGTTGTTGTGAACAGTTTCACACATATTCACAGTGGTTTGCAGCAAAATTTAATTTTTTAAATTTTTCAATAGCTGGAAAGTGCTCAAAATGCTTAAAATAGGCTGTTTGAAGCTGTGTTAAGCAAAATTACTGTATCTCAGGTATGCTTCAAGGTATTCACATGCAATTTCTTTCTCAACAGTGGTGAAAGTCATGTTGTTGTGACCAGTTTCACACATGTTCACAGTGGTTTGCAGCAAAATTTAATTTTTTTTAATTTTTCAATAGCTGGAAAGTGCGCAAAATGCGTAAAATAAGCTGTTTTATGCAAAATCAGTGTATCTCAGGTATGCCTCAAGGTATTCCCATGCAATTTTTTACTCAACAGTGGTGAAAGTCATGTTGTTGTGACCAGTTTAACATATATTTACGGTGGTTTGCAGCAAAATTTAATTTTTTAAAGTTTTCAATAGCTGAAAAATGCTCAAAATGCTTAAAATTAGCTGTTTTATGCAAAATCACTGTATCTCAGGTATGCCTCAAGGTATTCCCATGCAGTTTTTTGCTCAACAGTGGTGAAAGTCATGTTGTTGTGACCAGTTTCACACATATTCACAGTGTTTTGCAGCAAAATTTAATTTTTTTAATTTTTCAATAGCTGGAAAGTGTTCAAAATGCTTAAAATAGGCTGTTTTAAGCTGTTTTAAACAAAATTACTGTATCTCAGGTATGCCTCAATGTATTCACATGTAATTTTTTTGCTCAACAGTGGTGAAAGTCATGTTGTTGTGACCAGTTTCACACATATTCACAGTGGTTGGCAGCAAAATTTAATTTTTTAAATTTTCCAATAGCTGGAAAGTGCTCAAAATGCTTTAAATAAGCTGTTTTATGCAAAATCAGTGTATCTCAAGTATGCCTCAAGGTATTCCCATGCAATATTTTGCTCAACAGTGGTGAAAGTCATGTTGTTGTGACCAGTTTCACACATGTTCACAGTGGTTTGCAGCAAAATTTAATTTTTTTAATTTTTCAGTAGCTGGAAAGTGCTCAAAATGCGTAAAATAAGCTGTTTTATGCAAAATCAGTGAATCTCAGGTATGCCTCAAGGTATTCCCAAGCAATTTTTTGCTCAACAGTGGTGAAAGTCATGTTGTTGTGACAAGTTTCACATATATTCACGGTGGTTTGCAGCAAAATTTAATTTTTTAAAGTTTTCAATAGCTGAAAAATGCTCAAAATGCTTAAAATTAGCTGTTTTATGCAAAATCAC
The DNA here is from genome assembly GCA_963930835.1 of Spongia lamella. Classification (NCBI taxonomy): domain Eukaryota; kingdom Metazoa; phylum Porifera; class Demospongiae; order Dictyoceratida; family Spongiidae; genus Spongia; species Spongia lamella. The sequence continues at coordinate 3,095,534 of OZ005753.1, forward strand.
TGTATCTCAGGTATGCCTCAAGGTATTCCCATGCAATTTTTTGCTCAACAGTGGTGAAAGTCATGTTGTTGTGACCAGTTTCACACATGTTCACAATGGTGTGCAGCAAAATTTAATTTTTTAAATTTTTCAATGGCTGGAAAGTGCTCAAAATGCTTAAAATAAGCTGTTTTATGCAAAATCAGTGTATCTCAGGTATGCCTCAAAGTATTCACATGCAATTTTTTGCTCAACAGTGGTGAAAGTCATGTTGTTGTGACCAGTTTCACACATATTCACTGTGGTTTGCAGCAAAATTTAATTTTTTAAATTTTTCAATAGCTGGAAAGTGCTCAAAAAGCTTAAAATAAGCTGTTTTGTACAAAATCAGTGTATCTCAGGTATGCCTCAAGGTATTCCCATGCAATTTTTTGCTCAACAGTTGTGAAAGTCATGTTGTTGTGAACAGTTTCACACATATTCACAGTGGTTTGCAGCAAAATTTAACTTTTTAAATTTTTCAATAGCTGGAAAGTGTTCAAAATGCTTAAAATAAGCTGTTTTATGCAAAATAAGCTGTTTTATGCAAAATCAGTGTATCTCAGGTATGCCTTAATGTTTTCCCATGCAATTTTTGCTCAACAGTGGTGAAAGTCATGTTATTGTGACCAGTTTCACACATATTCACAGTGGTTTGCTGCAAAATTTAATTTTTTAAATTTTTCAATAGCTGGAAAGTGTTCAAAATGCTTAAAATAGGCTGTTTTAAGCTGTTTTAAGCAAAATTACTGTATCTCAGGTATGCTTCAATGTATTCACATGCAATTTCTTTCTGAACAGTGGTGAAAGTCATGTTGTTGTGACCAGTTTCACACATGTTCACAGTGGTTTGCAGCAAAATTTAATTATTTAAATTTTTCAATAGCTGGAAAGTGCTCAAAATGCTTTAAATAAGCTGTTTTATGCAAAATCAGTGTATCTCAAGTATGCCTCAATGTATTCACATGTAATTTTTTGTTCAACAGTGGTGAAAGTCTTGTTGTTGTCACCAGTTACACACATATTCACAGTGTTTTGCAGCAAAATTTAATTTTTTAAATTTTTCAATAGCTGGAAAGTGCTCAAAATGCTTAAAATAGACTGTTTTAAGCTGTTTTAAACAAAATTACTGTATATCAGGTATGCCTCAATGCATTCACATGTAATTTTTTTGCACAACAGTGGTGAAACTCATGTTGTTGTGACCAGTTTCACACATATTCACAATGGTTTGCCGCAAAATTTACTTTTTTAAATTTTCCAATAGCTGGAAAGTGCTCAAAATGCTTAAAATAAGCTGTTTTGTGCAACATCAGTGTATCTCAGGTATGCCTCAAGGTATTCCCATGTAATTTTTTAGTCAACAGTGGTGAAAGTCATGTTGTTGTGACCAGTTTCACACATATTCACAGTGGTTTGCAGCAAAATTCAATTTTTTAAATTTTTCAATAGCTGGAAAGTGCTCAAAATGCTTAAAATAGGCTGTTTTAAGATGTTTTAAGCAAAATTACTGTATCTCACGTATGCCTCAATGTATTCACATGCAATTTTTTGCTCAACAGTGGCGAAAGTCATGTTGTTGTCACCAATTTCACACATATTCACAGTGGTTTACAGCAAAATTTAATTTTTTAAATTTTTCAATAGCTGGAAAGTGCTCAAAATGCTTAAAATAGGCTGTTTTAAGCTGTTTTAAGCAAAATTGCTGTATCTCAGGTATGCCTCAATGTATTCACATGCAACTTTTTGCTCAAAAGTGGTGAAAGTCATGTTGTTGTGACCAGTTTCACACATATTCATAGTGGTTTGCAGCAAAATTTGATTTTTTAAAGTTTTCAATAGCTGTAAAATGCTCAAAATGCTTAAAATTAGGTGTTTTATGCAAAATCAGTGTAACTCAGGTATGCCTCAAGGTATTCCCATGCAATTTTATGCTCAACAGTGGTGAAAGTCATGTTGTTGTGACCAGTTTCACACATATTCACAGTGGTTTGCCGCAAAATTTAATTTTTTAAATTTTTCAATAGCTGGAAAATGCTCAAAATGCTTAAAATAGGCTGTTTTAAGCTGTTTTATGCAAAATTACTGTATCTCAGGTATGCCACAATGTATTCACATGCAATTTTTTGTTCAATAGTGTTGAAAGTCATGTTGTTGTGACCAGTTTCACATATATTCACAGTGGTTTGCAGGAAAATTTAATTTTTTAGTTTTCAATAGTTGGAATATGCTTAAAATGCTTAAAATTAGCTGTTTTATGCAAAATGAGTGTATCTCAGGTATGCCTCACGGTATTCCCATGCAATTTTTTGCTCAACAGTGGTGAAAGTCATGTTATTGTGACCAGTTTCACACATATTCACAGTAGTTTGCAGCAAAATTTAATTTTTCAAATTTTTCAATAGCTGGAAAGTGCTCAAAATGCTTAAAATAGGCTGTTTTAATCTGTTTTAAGCAAAATTACTGTATCTCAGGTATTCCTAAATGTATTCACATGTAATTTTTTGCTCAACAGTGGTGAAAGTGATGTTGTTGTCACCAGTTTCACACATATTCACAGTGGTTTGCAGCAAAATTTAATTTTTTAAATTTTTCAATAGCTTTAAAGTGCTCATAATGCTTAAAATAGGCTGTTTTAAGCAGTTTTAAGCAAAATTACTGTATCTCTGGTATGCCTCAATGTATTCACATGCAATTTTTTGCTCAAAACTAGTGAAAGTCATGTTGTTGTGACCAGTTTCACGCATATTCACAGTGGTTTGCAGCAAAATTTAATTTTTTAAATTTTTCAATAACTGGAAAGTGCTCAAAATGCTTTAAATAAGCTGTTTTATGCAAAATCAGTGCATCTCAGGTGTGCCTCAAGGTATTCCCATGCAATTTTTTGCTCAACAGTGGTGAAAGTCATGTTGTTGTGACCAGTTTCACACATATTCACAGTGATTTGCAGCAAAATTTAATTTTTTAAATTTTTCAATAGCTGGAAAGTGTTCAAAATGCTTAAAATAAGCTGTTTTATGCAAAATCAGTGCATCTCAGGTATGCCTCAAGGTATTCCCAAAGAATTTTTTGCTCAACAGTGGTGAAAGTCATGTTGTTGTCACCAGTTTCACACATATTCACAGTGGTTTGCAGCAAAATTTAATTTTTTAAATTTTTCAATAGCTTTAAAGTGCTCAAAATGCTTAAAATAGGCTGTTTTAAGCAGTTTTAAGCAAAATTACTGTGTCTCTGGTATGCCTCAATGTATTCACATGCAATTTTTTGCTCAACACTAGTGAAAGTCATGTTGTTGTGACCAGTTTCACGCATATTCACAGTGGTTTGCAGCAAAATTTAATTTTTCAAATTTTTCAATACCTGGAAAGTGCTCAAAATGCTTTAAATAAGCTGTTTTATGAAAATCAGTGTATCTCAGGTATGCCTCAAGGTATTCCCATGCAATTTTTTGCTCAACAGTGGTGAAAGTCATGTTGTTGTGACCAGTTTCACACATATTCACAGTGGTTTGCAGCAAAATATATTTTTTTAAATTTTTCAATAGCTGGAAGATTGCTCAAAATGCTTAAAACAGGCTGTTTTAAGCTGTTTAAGGCAAAATTACTGTATCTCAGGTATGCGTCAATGTTTTCACATGCAATTTTTTGTTCAACAGTGTTGAAAGTCATGTTGTTGTGACCAGTTTCACATATATTCACAGTGGTTTGCAGCAAAATTAAATTTTTTAAAGTTTTCCATAGCTGAAAAATGCTCAAAATGCTTAAAATTAGCTGTTTTAAGCAAAATCACTGTATCTCAGGTATGCCTCAAGGTATTCCCATGCATTTTTTTGCTCAACAGTGGTGAAAGTCATGTTGTTGTGACCAGTTTCACACAAATTCATAGTGGTTTGCAGCAAAATTTAATTTTTTAAATTGATCAATAGATGGAAAGTGCTCAAAATGCTTAAAATAGGCTGTTTTAAGCTGTTTTAAGCAAAATTAATGTATCTCAGGTATGCCTCAAGGTATTCACATGCAATTTTTTGCTCAACATTGGTGAAAGTCATGTTGTTGTGACCAGTTTCACACATATTCACAGTGGTTTGAAGCAAAATTTAATTTTTTAAATTTTTCAATAACTGGAAAGTGCTCAAAATGCTTAAAATAGGCTGTTTTAAGCTGTTTTAAGCAATATTACTGTATCTCAGGTATGCCTCAATGTATTCACATGCAATTTTTTGTTCAACAGTGGTGAAAGTCTTGTTGTTGTCACCAGTTACACACATATTCACAGTGTTTTGCAGCAAAATTTAATTTTTTAAATTTTTCAATAGCTGGAAAGTGCTCAAAATGCTTTAAATAAGCTGTTTTATACAAAATCAGTGTATCTCAGGTATGCCTCAAGGTATTCCCATGCAATTTTTTGCTCAACAGTGGTAAAAGTCATGTTGTTGTTACCAGTTTCAGACATATTCACAGTGGTTTGCAGCAAAATTTAATTTTTTAAATTTTTCAATAGCTGGAAACTGCTCAAAATGCTTAAAATAGGCTGTTTTAAGCTGTTTTAAGCAAAATTGCTGTATCTCAGGTATGCCTCAATGTATTAACATGCAATTTTTTGCTCAACAGTGGTGAAGGTCATGTTGTTGTGACCAGTTTCACACATATTCACAGTTGTTTGTAGCAAAATTTAATTTTTTAAATTATTCAATAGCTGGAAAGTGCTCAAAATGCTTAAAATAAGCTGTTTTGTACAAAATCAGTGTATCTCAGGTATGCCTCAAGGTATTCCCATGCAATTTTTTGCTCAACAGTGGTGAAAGTCATGTTGTTGTGAACAGTTTCACACATATTCACTGTGGTTTGCAGCTAAATTTAATTTTTAAATTTTCAATAGCTGGAAAGTGTTCAAAATGCTTAAAATAAGCTGTTTTATGCAAAATAAGCTGTTTTATGCAGAATCAGTGTATGTCAGGTATGCCTTAATATATTCCCATGCAATTTTTGCTCAACAGTGGTGAAAGTCAGGTTATTGTGACCAGTTTCACACATATTCACAGTGGTTTGCAGCTAAATTTAATTTTTTTAATTTTTCAATAGCTGGAAAGTGTTCAAAATGCTTAAAATAAGCTGTTTTATGCAAAATAAGCTGTTTTATGCAAAATCAGTGTATCTCAGGTATGCCTTAATGTATTCCCATGCAATTTTTGCTCAACAGTGGTGAAAGTCATGTTATTGTGACCAGTTTCACACATATTCACAGTGGTTTGCAGCAAAATTTAATTTTTTAAATTTTTCAATAGCTGGAAAGTGCTCAAAATACTTAAAATAGGCTGTTTTAAGCTGTTTTAAGCAAAATTACTGTATCTCAGGTATGCTTCAATGTATTCACATGCAATTTCTTTCTCAACAGTGGTGAAAGTAATGTTGTTGTGACCAGTTTCACACATGTTCACAGTGGTTTGCAGCAAAATTTAATTTTTTAAATTTTTCAATAGCTGGAAAGTGCTCAAAATGCATAAAATAAGCTGTTTTATGCAAAATCAGTGTATCTCAGGTATGCCTCAAGGTATTCACATGCAATTTTTTGCTCAACATTGGTGAAAGTCATGATGTTGTGACCAGTTTCACACATATTCACAGTGGTTTGAAGCAAAATTTAATTTTTTAAATTTTTCAATAACTGGAAAGTGATCAAAATGCTTAAAATAGGCTGTTTTAAGCTGTTTTAAGCAATATTACTGTATCTCAGGTATGCCTCAATGTATTCACATGCAATTTTTTGTTCAACAGTGGTGAAAGTCTTGTTGTTGTCACCAGTTACACACATATTCACAGTGTTTTGCAGCAAAATTTAATTTTTTAAATTTTTCAATAGCTGGAAAGTGCTCAAAATGCTTTAAATAAGCTGTTTTATGCAAAATCAGTGTATCTCAGGTATGCCTCAAGGTATTCCCATGCAATTTTTTGCTCAACAGTGGTAAAAGTCATGTTGTTGTGACCAGTTTCAGACATATTCACAGGGGTTTGCAGCAAAATTTAATTTTTTAAATTTTTCAATAGCTGTAAAGTGCTCAAAATACTTAAAATAGGCTGTTTTAAGCTGTTTTAAGCAAAATTACTGTATCTCAGGTATGCTTCAATGTATTCACATGCAATTTCTTTCTCAACAGTGGTGAAAGTCATGTTGTTGTGACCAGTTTCACACATGTTCACAGTGGTTTGCAGCAAAATTTAATTTTTTAAATTTTTCAATAGCTGGAAAGTGCTCAAAATTCTTTAAATAAACTGTTTTATGCAAAATCAGTGTATCTCAGGTATGCCTCAAGGTATTCACAAGCAATTTTTTGCTCAAGAGTGGTGAAAGTCATGTTGTTGTGACCAGTTTCACACATATTCACAGTGGTTTGAAGCAAAATTTATTTTTTAAATTTTTCAATAGCTGGAAAGTGCTCAAAATGCTTAAAATAGGCTGTTTTAAGCTGTTTTAAGCAAAATTAATGTATCTCAGGTGTGCTCAAGGTATTCACATGCAATTTTTTGCTCAACAGTGGTGAAAGTCATATTGTTGTGACCAGTTTCACACATATTCACATTGGTTTGCAGCAAAATTTAATTTTTTAAATTTTTCAATACCTGGAAAGTGCTCAAAATGCTTAAAATAAGTTGTTTTGTGCAAAATCAGTGTGTCTCAGGTATGCCTCAAGGTATTACCATGCAATTTTTTGCTCAACAGTGGTGAAAGTCATCTTGTTGTGACCAGTTTCACACATATTCACAGTGGTTTGCAGCAAAATTTAATTTTTTAAATTTTTCAATAGCTGGAAAGTGTTCAAAATGCTTAAAATAAGCTGTTTTATGCAAAATCAGTGTATCTCAGGTATGCCTTAATGTATTCCCATGCAAATTTTGCTCAACAGTGGTGAAAGTCATGTTATTGTGACCAGTTTCACACATATTCACAGTGGTTTGCAGCAAAATTTAAATTTTTAAATTTTTCAATAGCTGGAAAGTGCTAAAAATGCTTTAAATAAGCTGTTTTATGCAAAATCAGTGTATCTCAGGTATGCCTCAAGGTATTCCCATGCAATTTTTTGCTCAACAGTGGTGACAGTCATGTTGTTGTGACCAGTTTCACACATAGTCGTAGTGGTTTGCAGCGAAATTTGATTTTTTAAAGTTTTCAATGGCTGTAATATGCTCAAAATGCTTAAAATTAGCTGTTTTATGCAAAATCAGTGTAACTTATGTATACCTCAAGGTATTCCCATGCAATTTTTTGCTCAACAGTGGTGAAAGTCATGTTGTTGTGACAAGTTTCACACATATTCACAGTGGTTTGCAGCAAAATTTAATTTTTTAAATTTTTCAATAGCTGGAAAGTGCTCAAAATGCTTAAAATAGGCTGTTTCAAGCTGTTTTAAGCAAAATAACTGTATCTCAGGTATGCCTCAATGTATTCACATGCAATTTTTTGTTCAACAGTGTTGAAAGTCATGTTGTTGTGACCAGTTTCACATATATTCACAGTGTTTTGCAGCAAAATTTAATTTCTAAATTTTTCAATAGCTGGAAAGTGCTCAAAATGCTTAAAATAAGCTGTTTTGTACAAGATCAGTGTATCTCAGGTATGCCTCAAGGTATTCCCATGCAATTTTTTGCTCAACAGTGGTGAAAGTCATGTTGTTGTGAACAGTTTCACACATATTCACAGTGGTTTGCAGCAAAATTTAATTTTTTAAATTTTTCAATAGCTGGAAAGTGTTCAAAATGCTTAAAATAAGCTGTTTTATGCAAAATAAGCTGTTTTATGCAAAATCAGTGTATCTCAGGTATGCCTCAAGGTATTCCCATGCAATTTTTTGCTCAACAGTGGTGAAAGTCATGTTGTTGTGAACAGTTTCACACATATTCACAGTGGTTTGCAGCAAAATTTAATTTTTTTAATTTTTCAATAGCTGGAAAGTGCTCAAAATGCGTCAAATAAGCTGTTTTATGCAAAATCAGTTTATCTCAGGTATGCCTCAAGGTATTCCCATGCAATTTTTTGCTCAACAGTGGTGAAAATCATGTTGTTGTGACCAGTTTCACATATATTTATGGTGGTTTGCAGCAAAATTTAATTTTTTAAAGTTTTCAATAGCTGGAAAGTGTTCAAAATGCTTAAAATAAGCTGTTTTTTGCAAAATAAGCTGTTTTATGCAAAATCAGTGTATCTCAGGTATGCCTCAAGGTATTCCCATGCAATTTTTTGCTCAACAGTGGTGAAAGTCATGTTGTTGTGAACAGTTTCACACATATTCACAGTGTTTTGCAGCAAAATTTAATTTTTTAAATTTTTCAATAGCTGAAAAGTGCTCAAAATGCTTTAAATAAGCTGTTTTATGCAAAATCAGTGTATCTCAGGTATGCCTCAAGGTATTCCCATGCAATTTTTTACTCAACAGTGGTAAAAGTCATGTTGTTGTGACCAGTTTCAGACATATTCACAGGGGTTTGCAGCAAAATTTAATTTTTTAAATTTTTCAATAGCTGTAAAGTGCTCAAAATACTTAAAATAGGCTGTTTTAAGCTGTTTTAAGCAAAATTACTGTATCTCAGGTATGCTTCAATGTATTCACATGCAATTTCTTTCTCAACAGTGGTGAAAGTCATGTTGTTGTGACCAGTTTCACACATGTTCACAGTGGTTTGCAGCAAAATTTAATTTTTTAAATTTTCAATAGCTGGAAAGTGCTCAAAATTCTTTAAATAAACTGTTTTATGCAAAATCAGTGTATCTCAGGTATGCCTCAAGGTATTCACAAGCAATTTTTTTGCTCAAGAGTGGTGAAAGTCATGTTGTTGTGACCAGTTTCACACATATTCACAGTGGTTTTAAGCAAAATTTATTTTTTAAATTTTTCAATAGCTGGAAAGTGCTCAAAATGCTTAAAATAGGCTGTTTAAGCTGTTTAAAGCAAAATTAATGTATCTCAGGTGTGCTCAAGGTATTCACATGCAATTTTTTGCTCAACAGTGGTGAAAGTCATATTGTTGTGACCAGTTTCACACATATTCACAGTGGTTTGCAGCAAAATTTAATTTTTTAAATTTTTCAATACCTGGAAAGTGCTCAAAATGCTTAAAATAAGTTGTTTTGTGCAAAATCAGTGTGTCTCAGGTATGCCTCAAGGTATTCCCATGCAATTTTTGCTCAACAGTGGTGAAAGTCATCTTGTTGTGACCAGTTTCACACGTATTCACAGTGGTTTGCAGCAAAATTTAATTTTTTAAATTTTTCAATAGCTGGAAATTGTTCAAAATGCTTAAAATAAGCTGTTTCATGCAAAATCAGTGTATCTCAGGTATGCCTTAATGTATTCCCATGCAAATTTTGCTCAACAGTGGTGAAAGTCATGTTATTGTGACCAGTTTCACACATATTCACAGTGGTTTGCAGCAAAATTTAAATTTTTAAATTTTTCAATAGCTGGAAAGTGCTAAAAATGCTTTAAATAAGCTGTTTTATGCAAAATCAGTGTATCTCAGGTATGCCTCAAGGTATTCCCATGCAATTTTTTGCTCAACAGTGGTGACAGTCATGTTGTTGTGACCAGTTTCACACATATTCACAGTGGTTTGCAGCAAATTTAATTTTTTAAATTTTTCAATAGCTGGAAAGTGCTCAAAATGCTTAAAATAGGCTGTTTCAAGCTGTTTTAAGCAAAATAACTGTATCTCAGGTATGCCTCAATGTATTCACATGCAATTTTTTGTTCAACAGTGTTGAAAGTCATGTTGTTGTGACCAGTTTCACATATATTCACAGTGGTTTGCAGCAAAATTTAATTTCTAAATTTTTCAATAGCTGGAAAGTGCTCAAAATGCTTAAAATAAGCTGTTTTGTACAAAATCAGTGTATCTCAGGTATGCCTCAAGGTATTCCCATGCAATTTTTTGCTCAACAGTGGTGAAAGTCATGTTGTTGTGAACAGTTTCACACATATTCACAGTGGTTTGCAGCAAAATTTAATTTTTTAAATTTTTCAATAGCTGGAAAGTGTTCAAAATGCTTAAAATAAGCTGTTTTATGCAAAATAAGCTGTTTTATGCAAAATCAGTGTATCTCAGGTATGCCTCAAGGTATTCCCATGCAATTTTTTGCTCAACAGTGGTGAAAGTCATGTTGTTGTGACCAGTTTCACATATATTTATGGTGGTTTCCAGCAAAATTTAATTTTTTAAAGTTTTCAATAGCTGAAAAATGCTCAAAATGCTTAAAATTAGCTGTTTTATGCAAAATCACTGTATCTCAGGTATGCCTCAAGGTATTCCCATGCAGTTTTTTGCTCAACAGTGGTGAAAGTCATGTTGTTGTGACCAGTTTCACACATATTCACAGTGTTTTGCAGCAAAATTTAATTTTTTTAAGTTTTCAAAAGCTGGAAAGTGTTCAAAATGCTTAAAATAGGCTGTTTTAAGCTGTTTTAAACAAAATTACTGTATCTCAGGTATGCCTCAATGTATTCACATGTAATTTTTTTTGCTCAACAGTGGTGAAAGTCATGTTGTTGTGACCCGTTTCACACATATTCACAGTGGTTGGCAGCAAAATTTAATTTTTTAAATTTTCCAATAGCTGGAAAGTGCTCAAAATGCTTTAAATAAGCTGTTTTATGCAAAATCAGTGTATCTCAAGTATGCCTCAAGGTATTCCCATGCAATATTTTGCTCAACAGTGGTAAAAGTCATGTTGTTGTGACCAGTTTCACACATGTTCACAATGGTTTGCAGCAAAATTTAATTTTTTAAATTTTTCAATGGCTGGAAAGTGCTCAAAATGCTTAAAATAAGCTGTTTTATGCAAAATCAGTGTATCTCAGGTATGCCTCAAAGTATTCACATGCAATTTTTTGCTCAACAGTGGTGAAAGTCATGTTGTCGTGACCAGTTTCACACATATCCACAGTGGTTTGCAGCAAAATTTAATTTTTTTAATTTTTCAATAGCTGGAAAGTGCTCAAAATGCGTCAAATAAGCTGTTTTATGCAAAATCAGTTTATCTCAGGTATGCCTCAAGGTATTCCCATGCAATTTTTTGCTCAACAATGGTGAAAGTCATGTTGTTGTGACCAGTTTCACATATATTTACGGTGGTTTGCAGCAAAATTTAATTTTTTAAAGTTTTCAATAGCTGAAAAATGCTCAAAATGCTTAAAATTTGCTGTTTTATGCAAAATCACTGTATCTCAGGTATGCCTCAAGGTATTCCCATGCAGTTTTTTGCTCAACAGTGGTGAAAGTCATGTTGTTGTGACCAGTTTCACACATATTCACAGTGTTTTGCAGCAAAATTTAATTTTTTTAAGTTTTCAAAAGCTGGAAAGTGTTCAAAATGCTTAAAATAGGCTGTTTTAAGCTGTTTTAAACAAAATTACTGTATCTCAGGTATGCCTCAAAGTATTCACATGCAATTTTTTGCTCAACAGTGGTGAAAGTCATGTTGTTGTGACCAGTTTCACACATATTCACAGTGGTTTGCAGCAACATTTAATTTTTTAAATTTTTCACTAGCTGGAAAGTGCTCAAAAAGCTTAAAATAAGCTGTTTTGTACAAAATCAGTGTATCTCAGGTATGCCTCAAGGTATTCCCATGCAATTTTTTGCTCAACAGTGGTGAAAGTCATGTTGTTGTGAACAGTTTCACACATATTCACAGTGGTTTGAAGCAAAATTTATTTTTTTAAATTTATCAATAGCTGGAAAGTGTTCAAAATGCTTAAAATAAGCTGTTTTATGCAAAATAAGCTGTTTTATGCAAAATCAGTGTATCTCAGGTATGCCTTAATGTATTCCCATGCAATTTTTGCTCAACAGTGGTGAAAGTCATGTTATTGTGACCAGTTTCACACATGTTCACAGTGGTTTGCTGCAAAATTTAATTTTTTAAATTTTTCAATAGCTGGAAAGTGTTCAAAATGCTTAAAATAGGCTGTTTTAAGCTGTTTTAAGCAAAATTTCTGTATCTCAGGTATGCTTCAATGTATTCACATGCAATTTCTTTCTCAACAGTGGTGAAAGTCATGTTGTTGTGACCAGTTTCACACATGTTCACAGTGGTTTGCAGCAAAATTTAATTTTTTAAATTTTTCAATAGCTGGAAAGTGCTCAAAATGCTTTAAATAAGCTGTTTTATGCAAAATCAGTGTATCTCAAGTATGCCTCAATGTATTCACATGCAATTTTTTGTTCAACAGTGGTGAAAGTCTTGTTGTTGTCACCAGTTACACATATTCACAGTGTTTTGCAGCAAAATTTAATTTTTTAAATTTTTCAATAGCTGGAAAGTGCTCAAAATGCTTAAAATAGGCTGTTTTAAGCTGTTTTAAACAAAATTACTGTATCTCAGGTATGCCTCAATGCATTCACATGTAATTTTTTTGCTCAACAGTGGTGAAACTCATGTTGTTGTGACCAGTTTCACACATTTTCACAATGGTTTGCAGCAAAATTTACTTTTTTAAATTTTCCAATAGCTGGAATGTGCTCAAAATGCTTAAAATAAGCTGTTTTGTGCAACATCAGTGTATCTCAGGTATGCCTCAAGGTATTCCCATGTAATTTTTTAGTCAACAGTGGTGAAAGTCATGTTGTTGTGACCAGTTTCACACATATTCACAGTGGTTTGCAGCAAAATTTAATTTTTTAAATTTTTCAATAGCTGGAAAGTGCTCAAAATGCTTAAAATAGGCTGTTTTAAGCTGTTTTAAGCAAAATTACTGTATCTCACGTATGCCTCAATGTATTCACATGCAATTTTTGTTCAACAGTGTTGAAAGTCATGTTGTTGTGACCAGTTTCACATATATTCACAGTGGTTTGCAGCAAAATTTAATTTCTAAATTTTTCAATAGCTGGAAAGTGCTCAAAATGCTTAAAATAAGCTGTTTTGTACAAAATCAGTGTATCTCAGGTATGCCTCAAGGTATTCCCATGCAATTTTTTGCTCAACAGTGGTGAAAGTCATGTTGTTGTGAACAGTTTCACACATATTCACAGTGGTTTGCAGCAAAATTTAATTTTTTAAATTTTTCAATAGCTGGAAAGTGTTCAAAATGCTTAAAATAAGCTGTTTTATGCAAAATAAGCTGTTTTATGCAAAATCAGTGTATCTCAGGTATGCCTCAAGGTATTCCCATGCAATTTTTTGCTCAACAGTGGTGAAAGTCGTGTTGTTGTGAACAGTTTCACACATATTCACAGTGGTTTGCAGCAAAATTTAATTTTTTTAATTTTTCAATAGCTGGAAAGTGCTCAAAATGCGTCAAATAAGCTGTTTTATGCAAAATCAGTTTATCTCAGGTATGCCTCAAGGTATTCCCATGCAATTTTTTGCTCAACAGTGGTGAAAGTCATGTTGTTGTGACCAGTTTCACACATGTTCACAATGGTTTGCAGCAAAATTTAATTTTTTAAATTTTTCAATGGCTGGAAAGTGCTAAAAATGCTTAAAATAAGCTGTTTTATGCAAAATCAGTGTATCTCAGGTATGCCTCAAAGTATTCACATGCAATTTTTTGCTCAACAGTGGTGAAAGTCATGTTGTTGTGAACAGTTTCACACATATTCACAGTGGTTTGCAGCAAAATTTAATTTTTTAAATTTTTAAATAGCTGGAAAGTGCTCAAAAAGCTTAAAATAAGCTGTTTTGTACAAAATCAGTGTATCTCAGGTATGCCTCAAGGTATTCTCATGCAATTTTTTGCTCAACAGTGGTGAAAGTCATGTTGTTGTGAACAGTTTCACACATATTCACAGTGGTTTGCAGCAAAATTTAATTTTTTAAATTTATCAATAGCTGGAAAGTGTTCAAAATGCTTAAAATAAGCTGTTTTATGCAAAATAAGCTGTTTTATGCAAAATCAGTGTATCTCAGGTATGCCTTAATGTATTCCCATGCAATTTTTGCTCAACAGTGGTGAAAGTCATGTTATTGTGACCAGTTTCACACATATTCACAGTGGTTTGCTGCAAAATTTAATTTTTTAAATTTTTCAATAGCTGGAAAGTGTTCAAAATGCTTAAAATAGGCTGTTTTAAGCTGTTTTAAGCAAATTACTGTATCTCAGGTATGCTTCAATGTATTCACATGCAATTTCTTTCTCAACAGTGGTGAAAGTCATGTTGTTGTGACCAGTTTCACACATGTTCACAGTGGTTTGCAGCAAAAATTAATTTTTTAAATTTTTCAATAGCTGGAAAGTGCTCAAAATGCTTTAAATAAGCTGTTTTATGCAAAATCAGTGTATCTCAAGTATGCCTCAATGTATTCACATGCAATTTTTTGTTCAACAGTGGTGAAAGTCTTGTTGTTGTCACCAGTTACACACATATTCACAGTGTTTTGCAGCAAAATTTAATTTTTTAAATTTTTCAATAGCTGGAAAGTGCTCAAAATGCTTAAAATAGGCTGTTTTAAGCTGTTTTAAACAAAATTACTGTATCTCAGGTATGCCTCAATGCATTCACATGTAATTTTTTTGCTCAACAGTGGTGAAACTCATGTTGTTGTGACCAGTTTCACACATATTCACAATGGTTTGCAGCAAAAGTTACAGTTTTAAATTTTCCAATAGCTGGAAAGTGCTCAAAATGCTTAAAATAAGCTGTTTTGTGCAACATCAGTGTATCTCAGGTATGCCTCAAGGTATTCCCATGTAATTTTTTAGTCAACAGTGGTGAAAGTCATGTTGTTGTGACCAGTTTCACACATATTCACAGTGGTTTGCAGCAAAATTTAATTTTTTAAATTTTTCAATAGCTGGAAAGTGCTCAAAATGCTTAAAATAGGCTGTTTTAAGCTGTTTTAAGCAAAATTACTGTATCTCACGTATGCCTCAATGTATTCACATCCAATTTTTTGCTCAACAGTGGCGAAAGTCATGTTGTTGTCACCAATTTCACACATATTCACAGTGGTTTACAGCAAAATTTAATTTTTTAAATTTTTCAATAGCTGGAAAGTGCTCAAAATGCTTAAAATAGGCTGTTTTAAGCTGTTTTAAGCAAAATTGCTGTATCTCAGGTATGCTTCAATGTATTCACATGCAACTTTTTGCTCAAAAGTGGTGAAAGTCATGTTGTTGTGACCAGTTTCACACATATTCATAGTGGTTTGCAGCAAAATTTGATTTTTTAAAGTTTTCAATAGCTGTAAAATGCTCAAAATGCTTAAAATTAGGTGTTTTATGCAAAATCAGTGTAACTCAGGTATGCCTCAAGGTATTCCCATGCAATTTTTTGCTCAACAGTGGTGAAAGTCATGTTGTTGTGACCAGTTTCACACATATTCACAGTGGTTTGCCGCAAAATTTAATTTTTTAAATTTTTCAATAGCTGGAAAATGCTCAAAATGCTTAAAATAGGCTGTTTTAAGCTGTTTTATGCAAAATTACTGTATCTCAGGTATGCCACAATGTATTCACATGCAATTTTTTGTTCAATAGTGTTGAAAGTCATGTTGTTGCGACCAGTTTCACATATATTCACAGTGGTTTGCAGGAAAATTTAATTTTTTAGTTTTCAATAGTTGGAAAATGCTTAAAATGCTTAAAATTAGCAGTTTTATGCAAAATGAGTGTATTTCAGGTATGCCTCACGGTATTCCCATGCAATTTTTTGCTCAACAGTGGTGAAAGTCATGTTATTGTGACCAGTTTCACACATATTCACAGTAGTTTGCAGCAAAATTTAATTTTTCAAATTTTTCAATAGCTAGAAAGTGCTCAAAATGCTTAAAATAGGCTGTTTTAATCTGTTTTAAGCAAAATTACTGTATCTCAGGTATTCCTAAATGTATTCACATGTAATTTTTTGCTCAACAGTGGTGAAAGTGATGTTGTTGTCACCAGTTTCACACATATTCACAGTGGTTTGCAGCAAAATTTAATTTTTTAAATTTTTCAATAGCTTTAAAGTGCTCATAATGCTTAAAATAGGCTGTTTTAAGCAGTTTTAAGCAAAATTACTGTATCTCTGGTATGCCTCAATGTATTCACATGCAATTTTTGCTCAACACTAGTGAAAGTCATGTTGTTGTGACCAGTTTCACGCATATTCACAGTGGTTTGCAGCAAAATTTAATTTTTTAAATTTTTCAATAACTGGAAAGTGCTCAAAATGCTTTAAATAAGCTGTTTTATGCAAAATCAGTGTATCTCAGGTATGCCTCAAGGTATTCCCATTCAATTTTTTGCTCAACAGTGGTGAAAGTCATGTTGTTGTGACCAGTTTCACACATATTCACAGTGGTTTGCAGCAAAATATATTTTTTTAAATTTTTCAATAGCTGGAAGTTTGCTCAAAATGCTTAAAACAGGCTGTTTTAAGCTGTTTAAGGCAAAATTACTGTATCTCAGGTATGCCTCAATATTTTCACATGCAATTTTTTGTTCAACAGTGTTGAAAGTCATGTTGTTGTGACCAGTTTCACATATATTCACAGTGGTTTGCAGCAAAATTAAATTTTTTAAAGTTTTCCATAGCTGAAAAATGCTCAAAATGCTTAAAATTAGCTGTTTTAAGCAAAATCACTGTATCTCAGGTATGCCTCAAGGTATTCCCATGCAATTTTTTGCTCAACAGTGGTGAAAGTCATGTTGTTGTGACCAGTTTCACACAAATTCATAGTGGTTTGCAGCAAAATTTAATTTTTTAAATTTATCAATAGCTGGAAAGTGCTCAAAATGCTTAAAATAGGCTGTTTTAAGCTGTTTTAAGCAAAATTAATGTGTCTCAGGTGTGCCTCAATGTATTCACATGCAATTTTTTGCTCAACTGTGGTGAAAGTCATGTTGTTGTGACCAGTTTCACACATATTCACAGTGGTTTGTAGCAAAATTTAATTTTTTAAATTTTTCAATAGCTGGAAAGTGCTCAAAATGCTTAAATAAACTGTTTTGTACAAAATCAGTGTATCTCAGGTATGCCTCAAGGTATTCCCATGCAATTTTTTGCTGAACAGTGGTGAAAGTCATGTTGTTGTGAACAGTTTCACACATATTCACTGTGGTTTGCAGCCAAATTTAATTTTTTAAATTTTTCAATAGCTGGAAAGTGTTCAAAATGCTTAAAATAAGCTGTTTTATGCAAAATAAGCTGTTTTATGCAAAATCAGTGTATCTCAGGTATGCCTTAATGTATTCCCATGCAATTTTTGCTCAACAGTGGTGAAAGTCATGTTATTGTGACCAGTTTCTCACATATTCACAGTGGTTTGCAGCTAAATTTAATTTTTTAAATTTTTCAATAGCTGGAAAGTGTTCAAAATGCTTAAAATAAGCTCTTTTATGCAAAATAATATGTTTTATGCAAAATCAGTGTATCTCAGGTATGCCTTAATGTATTCCCATGCAATTTTTCTCAACAGTGGTGAAAGTCATGTTATTGTGACCAGTTTCACACATATTCACAGTGGTTTGCAGCAATATTTAATTTTTTAAATTTTTCAATAGCTGGAAAGTGCTCAAAATACTTAAAATAGGCTGTTTTAAGCTGTTTTAAGCAAAATTACTGTGTCTCAGGTATGCTTCAATGTATTCACATGCGATTTCTTTCTCAACAGTGGTGAAAGTAATGTTGTTGTGACCAGTTTCACACATGTTCACAGTGGTTTGCGGCAAAATTTAATTTTTTAAATTTTTCAATAGCTGGAAAGTGCTCAAAATGCTTTAAATAAACTGTTTTATGCAAAATCAGTGTATCTCAAGTATGCCTCAAGGTATTCCCATGCAATATTTTGCTCAACAGTGGTGAAAGTCATGTTGTTGTGACCAGTTTCACACATGTTCACAGTGGTTTGCAGCAAAATTTAATTTTTTTAATTTTTCAATAGCTGGAAAGTGCTCAAAATGCGTAAAATAAGCTGTTTTATGCAAAATCAGTGTATCTCAGGTATGCCTCAAGGTATTTACATGCAATTTTTTGCTCAACATTGGTGAAAGTCATGTTGTTGTGACCAGCTTCACACATATTCACAGTGGTTTGAAGCAAAATTTAATTTTTAAATTTTTCAATAACTGGAAAGTGCTCAAAATGCTTAAAATAGGCTGTTTTAAGCTGTTTTAAGCAATATTACTGTATCTCAGGTATGCCTCAATGTATTCACATGCAATTTTTTGTTCAACAGTGGTGAAATTCTTGTTGTTGTCACCAGTTACACACATATTCACAGTGTTTTGCAGCAAAATTTAATTTTTTAAATTTTTCAATAGCTGGAAAGTGCTCAAAATGCTTTAAATAAGCTGTTTTATGCAAAATCAGTGTATCTCAGGTATGCCTCAAGGTATTCCCATGCAATTTTTTGCTCAACAGTGGTAAAAGTCATGTTGTTGTGACCAGTTTCAGACATATTCACAGTGGTTTGCAGCAAAATTTAATTTTTTAAATTTTTCAATAGCTGGAAAGTGCTAAAAATGCTTAAAATAGGCTGTTTTAAGCTGTTTTAAGCAAAATTGCTGTATCTCAGGTATGCCTCAATGTATTAACATGCAATTTTTTGCTCAACAGTGGTGAAAGTCATGTTGTTGTGACCAGTTTCACACATATTCACAGTGGTTTGTAGCAAAATTTAATTTTTTAAATTTTTCAATAGCTGGAAAGTGCTCAAAATGCTTAAAATAAGCTGTTTTGTACAAAATCAGTGTATCTCAGGTATGCCTCAAGGTATTCCCATGCAATTTTTTGCTCAACAGTGGTGAAAGTCATGTTATTGTGACCAGTTTCACACATATTCACAGTAGTTTGCAGCAAAATTTAATTTTTCAAATTTTTCAATAGCTAGAAAGTGCTCAAAATGCTTAAAATAGGCTGTTTTAATCTGTTTTAAGCAAAATTACTGTATCTCAGGTATTCCTAAATGTATTCACATGTAATTTTTTGCTCAACAGTGGTGAAAGTGATGTTGTTGTCACCAGTTTCACACATATTCACAGTGGTTTGCAGCAAAATTTAATTTTTTAAATTTTTCAATAGCTTTAAAGTGCTCATAATGCTTAAAATAGGCTGTTTTAAGCAGTTTTAAGCAAAATTACTGTATCTCTGGTATGCCTCAATGTATTCACATGCAATTTTTGCTCAACACTAGTGAAAGTCATGTTGTTGTGACCAGTTTCACGCATATTCACAGTGGTTTGCAGCAAAATTTAATTTTTTAAATTTTTCAATAACTGGAAAGTGCTCAAAATGCTTTAAATAAGCTGTTTTATGCAAAATCAGTGTATCTCAGGTATGCCTCAAGGTATTCCCATTCAATTTTTTGCTCAACAGTGGTGAAAGTCATGTTGTTGTGACCAGTTTCACACATATTCACAGTGGTTTGCAGCAAAATATATTTTTTTAAATTTTTCAATAGCTGGAAGTTTGCTCAAAATGCTTAAAACAGGCTGTTTTAAGCTGTTTAAGGCAAAATTACTGTATCTCAGGTATGCCTCAATATTTTCACATGCAATTTTTTGTTCAACAGTGTTGAAAGTCATGTTGTTGTGACCAGTTTCACATATATTCACAGTGGTTTGCAGCAAAATTAAATTTTTTAAAGTTTTCCATAGCTGAAAAATGCTCAAAATGCTTAAAATTAGCTGTTTTAAGCAAAATCACTGTATCTCAGGTATGCCTCAAGGTATTCCCATGCAATTTTTTGCTCAACAGTGGTGAAAGTCATGTTGTTGTGACCAGTTTCACACAAATTCATAGTGGTTTGCAGCAAAATTTAATTTTTTAAATTTATCAATAGCTGGAAAGTGCTCAAAATGCTTAAAATAGGCTGTTTTAAGCTGTTTTAAGCAAAATTAATGTGTCTCAGGTGTGCCTCAATGTATTCACATGCAATTTTTTGCTCAACTGTGGTGAAAGTCATGTTGTTGTGACCAGTTTCACACATATTCACAGTGGTTTGTAGCAAAATTTAATTTTTTAAATTTTTCAATAGCTGGAAAGTGCTCAAAATGCTTAAATAAACTGTTTTGTACAAAATCAGTGTATCTCAGGTATGCCTCAAGGTATTCCCATGCAATTTTTTGCTGAACAGTGGTGAAAGTCATGTTGTTGTGAACAGTTTCACACATATTCACTGTGGTTTGCAGCCAAATTTAATTTTTTAAATTTTTCAATAGCTGGAAAGTGTTCAAAATGCTTAAAATAAGCTGTTTTATGCAAAATAAGCTGTTTTATGCAAAATCAGTGTATCTCAGGTATGCCTTAATGTATTCCCATGCAATTTTTGCTCAACAGTGGTGAAAGTCATGTTATTGTGACCAGTTTCTCACATATTCACAGTGGTTTGCAGCTAAATTTAATTTTTTAAATTTTTCAATAGCTGGAAAGTGTTCAAAATGCTTAAAATAAGCTCTTTTATGCAAAATAATATGTTTTATGCAAAATCAGTGTATCTCAGGTATGCCTTAATGTATTCCCATGCAATTTTTCTCAACAGTGGTGAAAGTCATGTTATTGTGACCAGTTTCACACATATTCACAGTGGTTTGCAGCAATATTTAATTTTTTAAATTTTTCAATAGCTGGAAAGTGCTCAAAATACTTAAAATAGGCTGTTTTAAGCTGTTTTAAGCAAAATTACTGTGTCTCAGGTATGCTTCAATGTATTCACATGCGATTTCTTTCTCAACAGTGGTGAAAGTAATGTTGTTGTGACCAGTTTCACACATGTTCACAGTGGTTTGCGGCAAAATTTAATTTTTTAAATTTTTCAATAGCTGGAAAGTGCTCAAAATGCTTTAAATAAACTGTTTTATGCAAAATCAGTGTATCTCAAGTATGCCTCAAGGTATTCCCATGCAATATTTTGCTCAACAGTGGTGAAAGTCATGTTGTTGTGACCAGTTTCACACATGTTCACAGTGGTTTGCAGCAAAATTTAATTTTTTTAATTTTTCAATAGCTGGAAAGTGCTCAAAATGCGTAAAATAAGCTGTTTTATGCAAAATCAGTGTATCTCAGGTATGCCTCAAGGTATTTACATGCAATTTTTTGCTCAACATTGGTGAAAGTCATGTTGTTGTGACCAGCTTCACACATATTCACAGTGGTTTGAAGCAAAATTTAATTTTTAAATTTTTCAATAACTGGAAAGTGCTCAAAATGCTTAAAATAGGCTGTTTTAAGCTGTTTTAAGCAATATTACTGTATCTCAGGTATGCCTCAATGTATTCACATGCAATTTTTTGTTCAACAGTGGTGAAATTCTTGTTGTTGTCACCAGTTACACACATATTCACAGTGTTTTGCAGCAAAATTTAATTTTTTAAATTTTTCAATAGCTGGAAAGTGCTCAAAATGCTTTAAATAAGCTGTTTTATGCAAAATCAGTGTATCTCAGGTATGCCTCAAGGTATTCCCATGCAATTTTTTGCTCAACAGTGGTAAAAGTCATGTTGTTGTGACCAGTTTCAGACATATTCACAGTGGTTTGCAGCAAAATTTAATTTTTTAAATTTTTCAATAGCTGGAAAGTGCTAAAAATGCTTAAAATAGGCTGTTTTAAGCTGTTTTAAGCAAAATTGCTGTATCTCAGGTATGCCTCAATGTATTAACATGCAATTTTTTGCTCAACAGTGGTGAAAGTCATGTTGTTGTGACCAGTTTCACACATATTCACAGTGGTTTGTAGCAAAATTTAATTTTTTAAATTTTTCAATAGCTGGAAAGTGCTCAAAATGCTTAAAATAAGCTGTTTTGTACAAAATCAGTGTATCTCAGGTATGCCTCAAGGTATTCCCATGCAATTTTTTGCTCAACAGTGGTGAAAGTCATGTTGTTGTGAACAGTTTCACACATATTCACTGTGGTTTGCAGCTAAATTTAATTTTTTAAATTTTTCAATAGCTGGAAAGTGTTCAAAATGCTTAAAATAAGCTGTTTTATGCAAAATAAGCTGTTTTATGCAGAATCAGTGTATCTCAGGTATGCCTTAATATATTCCCATGCAATTTTTGCTCAACAGTGGTGAAAGTCAGGTTATTGTGACCAGTTTCACACATATTCACAGTGGTTTGCAGCTAAATTTTATTTTTTAAATTTTTCAATAGCTGGAAAGTGTTCAAAATGCTTAAAATAAGCTGTTTTATGCAAAATAAGCTGTTTTATGCAAAATCAGTGTATCTCAGGTATGCCTTAATGTATTCCCATGCAATTTTTGCTCAACAGTGGTGAAAGTCATGTTATTGTGACCAGTTTCACACATATTCACAGTGGTTTGCAGCAAAATTTAATTTTTAAATTTTTCAATAGCTGTAAAGTGCTCAAAATACTTAAAATAGGCTGTTTTAAGCTGTTTTAAGCAAAATTACTGTATCTCAGGTATGCTTCAATGTATTCACATGCAATTTCTTTCTCAACAGTGGTGAAAGTCATGTTGTTGTGACCAGTTTCACACATGTTCACAGTGGTTTGCAGCAAAATTTAATTTTTTAAATTTTTCAATAGCTGGAAAGTGCTCAAAATTCTTTAAATAAACTGTTTTATGCAAAATCAGTGTATCTCAGGTATGCCTCAAGGTATTCACAAGCAATTTTTTGCTCAACATTGGTGAAATTCATGTTGTTGTGACCAGTTTCACACATATTCACAGTGGTTTGAAGCAAAATTTATTTTTTAAATTTTTCAATAGCTGGAAAGTGCTCAAAATGCTTAAAATAGGCTGTTTTAAGCTGTTTTAAGCAAAATTAATGTATCTCAGGTGTGCTCAAGGTATTCACATGCAATTTTTTGCTCAACAGTGGTGAAAGTCATATTGTTGTGACCAGTTTCACACATATTCACAGTGGTTTGCAACAAAATTTAGTTTTTTAAATTTTTCAATAGCTGGAAAATGCTCAAAATGCTTAAATTAGGCTGTTTTAAGCTGTTTTAAGCAAAATTACTGTATCTCAGGTCTGCCTCAATGTATTCACATGTAATTTTTTTGCTCAACAGTGGTGAAAGTCATGTTGTTGTGACCAGTTTCACACATATTCACAGTGGTTGGCAGCAAAATTTAATTTTTTAAATTTTCCAATAGCTGGAGAGTGCTCAAAATGCTTAAAATAAGCTGTTTTGTGCAAAATCAGTGTATCTCAGGTATGCCTCAAGGTATTCCCATGTAATTTTTTGGTCAACAGTGGTGAAAGTCATGTTATTGTGACCAGTTTCACACATATTCACAGTGGTTTGCAGGAAAATTTAATTTTTTAAATTTTTCAATAGCTGGAAAATGCTCAAAATGCTTAAAATAAGCTGTTTTGTGCAAAATCAGTGTATCTCAGGTATGCCTCAAGGTATTCCCATG
Organism: Spongia lamella; assembly: GCA_963930835.1. Classification (NCBI taxonomy): domain Eukaryota; kingdom Metazoa; phylum Porifera; class Demospongiae; order Dictyoceratida; family Spongiidae; genus Spongia; species Spongia lamella. Next base: position 3,118,856 of record OZ005753.1, read on the forward strand.
CAATTTTTTGGTCAACAGTGGTGAAAGTCATGTTGTTGTCACCAGTTTCACACATATTCACAGTGGTTTGCAGCAAAATTTAATTTTTTAAATTTTTCAATAGCTAGAAAGTGCTCAAAATGCTTAAAATAGGCTGTTTTAAGCTGTTTTAAGCAAAATTACTGTATCTCAAGTATGCCTCAATGTATTCACATGCAATTTTTTGTTCAACAGAGTTGAAGGTCATGTTGTTGTGACCAGTTTCACATATATTCACAGTGGTTTGCAGGAAAATTTAATTGTTTAGTTTTCAATAGCTGGAAAATGCTTAAAATGCTTAAAATTAGCTGTTTTATGCAAAATCAGTGTATCTCAGGTATGCCTCAAGGTATTCCCATGCAATTTTTTGCTCAACAGTGGTGAAAGTCTTGTTGTTGTGACCAGTTTCACACATATTCACAGTAGTTTGCAGGAAAATTTAATTTTTCAAATTTTTCAATAGCTGCAAAGTGCTCAAAATGCCTAAAATAGGCTGTTTGAAGCTGTTTTAAGCAAAATTACTGTATCTCAGGTATTCCTCAATGTATTCACATGTAATTTTTTGCTCAACAGTGGTGAAAGTCATGTTGTTGTCACCAGTTTCACACATATTCACAGTGTTTTGCAGCAAAATTTAATTTTTTAAATATTTCAATAGCTTTAAAGTGCTCAAAATGCTTAAAATAGGCTGTTTTAAGCAGTTTTAAGCAAAATTACTGAATCTCTGGTATGCCTCAATGTATTCACATGCAATTTTTTGCTCAACACTAGTGAAAGTCATGTTGTTGTGATCAGTTTCACGCATATTCACAGTGGTTTGCAGCAAAATTTATTTTTTTAAATTTTTCAATACCTGGAAAGTGCTCAAAATGCTTTAAATAAGCTGTTTTATGCAAAATCAGTGTATCTCAGGTATGCCTCAAGATATTCCCATGCAATTTTTTGCTCAACATTGGTGAAAGTCATGTTATTGTGACCAGTTTCACACATATTCACAGTGGTTTGCAGCAAAATTTATTTTTTTAAATTTTCAATAGCTGGAAAGTGCTCAAAATGCTTAAAATAGGCTGTTTTAAGCTGTTTAAAAGCAAAATTACTGTATCTCAGGTATGCCTCAATGTTTTAACATGCAAGTTTTTGTTCAACAGTGTTGAAAGTCATGTTGTTGTGACCAGTATCACATACATTCACAGTTGTTTGCAGCAAAATTTAATTTTTTAAAGTTTTCAATAGCTGGAAAATGCTCAAAATGCTTAAAATATGCTGTTTTATGCAAAATTAGTGTGTCTCAGATATGCCTCAAGGTATTCCCATGCAATTTTTTGCTCAACAGTGGTGAAAGTCATGTTGTTGTGACCAGTTTCACACATATTCACAGTGGTTTGCAGCAAAATTTAATTTTTCAAATTTTTCAATAGCTGGAAAATGCTCAAAATGCCTAAAATAAGCTGTTTTAAGCAAAATTACTGTATCTGAGGTATGCCTTTCAGGTATACCTGAGATACACTGATTTTGCTTAACACAGCGTATTTCAAGCATTTTTAAGACTTTCCAGCTATTAAAAAATTTGAAAAACTAAATTTTGCTGCAAATCATTGTGAAAATGAATAAAACTGGTCACAACAACATGACTTTCACCACTGTTGAGCAAAAACTTGCATGGGAATACCTACAGGCATACCTGAGATACACTGATTTTGCTTAAACACCTTATTTTAAGCATTTTGAGCACTTTCCAGCTATTCAAAAATTTGTAAAACTAAATTTTGCTGCAAAGCACTGTGAATATGAGTGAAACTGGTCACAACAACAAGACTTTCACCACTGTTGTTCAAAAAATTGCATGGGAATACCTTGAGGCATATCTGAGATACACTGATTTTGCTTGAAACAGCTTATTTTAAGCATTTTGAGAATTTTCCAGCTATTGAAAATTTAAAAAAATTAATTTTACTGCAAACCACTATAAATATGTATGAAACTGGTCACAACAACAAGATTTTCACCACTGTTGTTCAAAAAATTGCATGGGAATACCTTGAGGCATACCTGAGATACACTGATTTTGCTTGAAACAGCTTATTTTAAGCATTTTGACCACTTTCCAGCTATTTAAAAATTTGGAAAGCTAAATTTTGCCGCAAACGCCCTGAATATGTGTGAAACTGGTCACAACAACATGACTTTCACCACTGTTGTGCAAAAAATTGTATAGGAATACCTTGAGGCATACCTGAGATCCAGTAAGTTTGCTCAAACAACTTAAAACAGCCTATTTTAATCATTTTGAGCATTTTCCAGCTATTGAAAATTTAAAATAATAAATTTGCTGCAAACCACTGTAAATATGTGTGAAACTGGTAACAACAACATGACTTTCACCACTGTTGTGCAAAAAATTGCATGGGAATACATTGAGACATACCTGAGATACACTGATTTTGCTTAAAACAGCTTATTTTAAGCATTTTGAGCACTTTCCAGCCATTGAAAGATATTAAAAAATTATTTTGCTGCAAACCACTGTGAATATGTGAGAAACTGGTCACAACAACATGACTTTCACCACCTTTGAGTAAAATATTGCATAGAATACCTTGAGGCATACCTGAGATACACTGATTTTGTTTAAAACAGCTCATATTAAGCATTTTGAGCAATTTCCAGCTATTGAAAAATTTGAAAAACTAAATCTTGCTGCAAAGCACTGTGAATATGTGTGAAACTGGTCACAATAACATGACTTTCGCCACTGTTGAGCAAAAATTGCATGGGAATACATTAAGGAATACCTGAGATACACTGATTTTGCATAAAACAGCTTATTTTAAGCATTTTGAGCACTTTCTAGCTAGTGAAAAATTTGAAAAAATTAAATTTTGCTGCAAGCCACTGTTAATACATGTGAAACTGGTTACAACAACATGACTTTCACCACTGTTGAGCAAAAATTTCATAGGAATACCTTGAGAAGTACCTGAGATTCAGTAATTTTGCTTAAAACAGCTTAAAACATCCTATTTTAAGCATTTTGAGGATTTTCCAGCTATTGAAAATTTTTAAAAAACAAATTTTGCTGCAAAACACTATGAATTTGTGTGAAACTGGTCACAACGACATGACTTTCTCCACTGCTGAGCAAAAAGTTGCATGGTAATCCCTTGAGACATACCTGAGACACACTGATTTTGATTAAAACAGCCTATTTTAAGCATTTTGAGCACTTTCCAGCTATTGAAAAATTTGAAAAACTAAATTTTGCTGCAAACCACTATGAGTATGTGTGAAACTGGTCACAACAACATGACTTTCACCACTGTTGAGCAAAAAATTGCAAGGGGAATACCTTGAGGCATACCTGAGATACACTGATTTTGCTTAAAACAGCTTATATTAAGCATTTTGAGCACTTTCTAGTTATTGAAAAATTTGAAAAACTAAATTTAGCTGCAAACCACTGTGAATATGTGTGAAACTGGTCACAACAACATGAGTTTCACCACTGTTGAGCAAAAAATTGTATTGGAATACCTTGAGGCCTACCTGAGATACAGTAATTTTAATTAAAACAGCTTAAACAGCCTATTTTAAGCATTTTGGGCAATTTCCGACTATTGAAAATTTAAAAAAAATTAAATTTTGCTGCAAACCTCTGTAAATATGTGTGAAACTGGTCACAACAACATGACTTTCACCACTGCTGTGCAAAAAATTGCATGGGAATATCTTGAGGCATACCTAAGAATCACTGATTTTGTTTAAAACAGCTTATTTTAAGCATTTTGAGCACTTTCCAGCTATTGAAAAGTATGAAAAATTTATTTTGCTGCAAAGAACTGTGAATATATGTGAAACTGGTCACAACAACATGAGTTTCACAACCATTGATTAAAAAATTGCATGTGAATACCTTGAGGCATACCTGACATACACTGATTTTGTTTAAAACTGCTCATTTTAAGCATTTTGAGCAATTTCCAGCTGTTGAAAAATTTGAAAACCTAAATTGTGCTGCAAACCACTGTGAATATGTGTTAAACTGGTCACAAAAACATGACTTTCACCACTGTTGAGCCAACAATTGCATGGGAACACCTTTAGGCCTACCTGAGATACAGTAATTTTGCTTAAAACAGCTTAAAACAGCCTATTTTAAGCATTATGAGCATTTTTCCAGCTATTTAAATTTTTAAAAAATAAATTTTGCAGTAAACCATGGTGAATATGTGTGAAACTGGTCACAACATGAAACTTATGTTGTTTTGACAAGTTTCACACATATTGACAGTGGTTTGCAGCAAAATATTTTTTTAAAAACTTTCAATAGCTGGAAAATTCTCAAAATGCTTAAAATATGCTGTTTTAAGCTGTTTTAAACAAAATTACTGTATCTTAGTTATGCCTCAAGATATTCCAATGCAATTTTTGCTCAACAGTGGTGAAAGTCAAGTTGTTGTGACCAGTTTCACACATATATACAGTGCTTTGCAACAAAATTTTTTTAAATTTTCAATAGCTGGATAATGCTCAAAATACTTAAAATTGGCTGTTTTAAGCTGTTTTAAGCAAAATTAATGTATCTCATGTATGACTCAAGGTATTCCCATGCAATTTTTTGCTTAGCAGCGGTTAAAGCCAAGTTGTTGTGATCAGTTTCACACATATTCACAGTGGTTTGCAGCAAAATTTATTGTTTTTAAATTTTCAATAGCTTGGAAATGCTCAAAATGCTTAAAATAGGTTGTTTTAAGCTGTTTTGTACAAAATCAGTGTATCTCAGGTATGCCTCAAGGTATTCCCATGCAATTTTTTGCTCAACAGTGGTGAAAGTCATGTTGTTGTGAACAGTTTCACACATATTCACAGTGGTTTGCAGCAAAATTTAATTTTTTAAATTTTTCAATAGCTGGAAAGTGTTCAAAATGCTTAAAATAAGCTGTTTTATGCAAAATAAGCTGTTTTATGCAAAATCAGTGTATCTCAGGTATGCCTCAAGGTATTCTCATGCAATTTTTTACTCAACAGTGGTGAAAGTCATGTTGTTGTGAACAGTTTCACACATATTCACAGTGGTTTGCAGCAAAATTTAATTTTTTTAATTTTTCAATAGCTGGAAAGTGCTCAAAATGTGTCAAATAAGCTGTTTTATGCAAAATCAGTTTATCTCAGGTATGCCTCAAGGTATTCCCATGCAATTTTTTGCTCAACATTGGTGAAAGTCATGTTGTTGTGACCAGTTTCACATATATTTACGGTGGTTTGCAGCAAAATTTAATTTTTTAAAGTTTTCAATAGCTGAAAAATGCTCAAAATGCTTAAAATTAGCTGTTTTATGCAAAATCACTGTATCTCAGGTATGCCTCAAGGTATTCCCATGCAGTTTTTTGCTCAACAGTGGTGAAAGTCATGTTGTTGAGACCAGTTTCACACATATTCACAGTGTTTTGCAGCAAAATTTAATTTTTTTAAGTTTTCAAAAGCTGGAAAGTGTTCAAAATGCTTAAAATAGGCTGTTTTAAGCTGTTTTAAACAAAATTACTGTATCTCAGGTATGCCTCAATGTATTCACATGTAATTTTTTTTGCTCAACAGTGGTGAGAGTCATGTTGTTGTGACCAGTTTCACACATATTCACAGTGGTTGGCAGCAAAATTTAATTTTTAAATTTTCCAATAGCTGGAAAGTGCTCAAAATGCTTTAAATAAGCTGTTTTATGCAAAATCAGTGTATCTCAAGTATGCCTCAAGGTATTCCCATGCAATATTTTGCTCAACAGTGGTGAAAGTCATGTTGTTGTGACCAGTTTCACACATGTTCACAATGGTTTGCAGCAAAATTTAATTTTTTAAATTTTTCAATGGCTGGAAAGTGCTCAAAATGCTTATAATAAGCTGTTTTATGCAAAATCAGTGTATCTCAGGTATGCCTCAAAGTATTCACATGCAATTTTTTGCTCAACAGTGGTGAAAGTCATGTTGTTGTGACCAGTTTCACACATATTCACAGTGGTTTGCAGCAAAATTTAATTTTTTAAATTTTTCAACAGCTAGAAAGTGCTCAAAAAGCTTAAAATAAGCTGTTTTGTACAAAATCAGTGTATCTCAGGTATGCCTCAAGGTATTCCCATGCAATTTTTTGCTCAACAGTGGTGAAAGTCATGTTGTTGTGAACAGTTTCACACATATTCACAGTGGTTTGCAGCAAAATTTAATTTTTTAAATTTTTCAATAGCTGGAAAGTGTTCAAAATGCTTAAAATAAGCTGTTTTATGCAAAATAAGCTGTTTTATGCAAAATCAGTGTATCTCAGGTATGCCTTAATGTATTCCCATTCAATTTTTGCTCAACAGTGGTGAAAGTCATGTTATTGTGACCAGTTTCACGCATATTCACAGTGGTTTGCTGCAAAATTTAATTTTTTAAATTTTTCAATAGCTGGAAAGTGTTCAAAATGCTTAAAATAGGCTGTTTTAAGCTGTTTTAAGCAAAATTACTGTATCTCAGGTATGCCTCAATGCATTCACATGTAATTTTTTTGCTCAACAGTGGTGAAACTCATGTTGTTGTGACCAGTTTCACACATATTCACAATGGTTTGCAGCAAAATTTACTTTTTTAAATTTTCCAATAGCTGGAAAGTGCTCAAAATGCTTAAAATAAGCAGTTTTATGCAAAATGAGTGTATCTCAGGTATGCCTCACGGTATTCCCATGCAATTTTTTGCTCAACAGTGGTGAAAGTCATGTTATTGTGACCAGTTTCACACATATTCACAGTAGTTTGCAGAAAAATTTAATTTTTCAAATTTTTCAATAGCTGGAAAGTGCTCAAAATGCTTAAAATAGGCTGTTTTAATCTGTTTTAAGCAAAATTACTGTATCTCAGGTATTCCTAAATGTAGTCACATGTAATTTTTTGCTCAACAGTGGTGAAAGTGATGTTGTTGTCACCAGTTTCACACATATTCACAGTGGTTTGCAGCAAAATTTAATTTTTTAAATTTTTCAATAGCTTTAAAGTGCTCATAATGCTTAAAATAGGCTGTTTTAAGCAGTTTTAAGCAAAATTACTGTATCTCTGGTATGCCTCAATGTATTCACATGCAATTTTTTGCTCAACACTAGTGAAAGTCATGTTGTTGTGACCAGTTTCAAGCATATTCACAGTGGTTTGCAGCAAAATTTAATTTTTTAAATTTTTCAATAACTGGAAAGTGCTCAAAATGCTTTAAATAAGCTGTTTTATGCAAAATCAGTGTATCTCAAGTATGCCTCAAGGTATTCCCATGCAATTTTTTGCTCAACAGTGGTGAAAGTCATGTTGTTGTGACCAGTTTCACACATATTCACAGTGGTTTGCAGCAAAATTTAATTTTTTAAATTTTTCAATAGCTGGAAAGTGTTCAAAATGCTTAAAATAAGCTGTTTTATGCAAAATCAGTGCATCTCAGGTATGCCTCAAGGTATTCCCATGGAATTTTTTGCTCAAAAGTGGTGAAAGTCATGTTGTTGTCACCAGTTTCACACATATTCACAGTGGTTTGCAGCAAAATTTAATTTTTTAAATTTTTCAATAGCTTTAAAGTGCTCAAAATGCTTAAAATAGGCTGTTTTAAGCAGTTTTAAGCAAAATTACTGTGTCTCTGGTATGCCTCAATGTATTCACATGCAATTTTTTACTCAACACTAGTGAAAGTCATGTTGTTGTGACCAGTTTCACGCATATTCACAGTGGTTTGCAGCAAAATTTAATTTTTAAAATTTTTCAATACCTGGAAAGTGCTCAAAATGCTTTAAATAAGGTGTTTTATGCAAAATCAGTGTATCTCAGGTATGCCTCAAGGTATTCCCATGCAATTTTTTGCTCAACAGTGGTGAAAGTCATGTTGTTGTGACCAGTTTCACACATATTCACAGTGGTTTGCAGAAAATATATTTTTTTAAATTTTTCAATAGCTGGAAGATTGCTCAAAATGCTTAAAACAGGCTGTTTTAAGCTGTTTAAGGCAAAATTACTGTATCTCAGGTATGCCTCAATGTTTTCACATGCAATTTTTTGTTCAACAGTGTTGAAAGTCATGTTGTTGTGACCAGTTTCACATATATTCACAGTGGTTTGCAGCAAAATTAAATTTTTTAAAGTTTTCCATAGCTGAAAAATGCTCAAAATGCTTAAAATTAGCTGTTTTAAGCAAAATCACTGTATCTCAGGTATGCCTCAAGGTATTCCCATGCAATTTTTTGCTCAACAGTGGTGAAAGTCATGTTGTTGTGACCAGTTTCACACAAATTCATAGTGGTTTGCAGCAAAATTTAATTTTTTAAATTTATCAATAGCTGGAAAGTGCTCAAAATGCTTAAAATAGGCTGTTTTAAGCTGTTTTAAGCAAAATTAATGTGTCTCAGGTGTGCCTCAATGTATTCACATGCAATTTTTGGCTCAACTGTGGTGAAAGTCATGTTGTTGTGACCAGTTTCACACATATTCACAGTGGTTTGTAGCAAAATTTAATTTTTTAAATTTTTCAATAGCTGGAAAGTGCTCAAAATGCTTAAAATAAACTGTTTTGTACAAAATCAGTGTATCTCAGGTATGCCTCAAGGTATTCCCATGCAATTTTTTGCTCAACAGTGGTGAAAGTCATGTTGTTGTGAACAGTTTCACACATATTCACTGTGGTTTGCAGCTAAATTTAATTTTTTAAATTTTTCAATAGCTGGAAAGTGTTCAAAATGCTTAAAATAAGCTGTTTTATGCAAAATAAGCTGTTTTATGCAAAATCAGTGTATCTCAGGTATGCCTTAATGTATTCCCATGCAATTTTTGCTCAACAGTGGTGAAAGTCATGTTATTGTGACCAGTTTCACACATATTCACAGTGGTTTGCAGCTAAATTTAATTTTTTAAATTTTTCAATAGCTGGAAAGTGTTCAAAATGCTTAAAATAAGCTCTTTTATGCAAAATAAGCTGTTTTATGCAAAATCAGTGTATCTCAGGTATGCCTTAATGTATTCCCATGCAATTTTTCTCAACAGTGGTGAAAGTCATGTTATTGTGACCAGTTTCACACATATTCACAGTGGTTTGCAGCAAAATTTAATTTTTTAAATTTTTCAATAGCTGGAAAGTGCTCAAAATACTTAAAATAGGCTGTTTTAAGCTGTTTTAAGCAAAATTACTGTATCTCAGGTATGCTTCAATGTATTCACATGCGATTTCTTTCTCAACAGTGGTGAAAGTAATGTTGTTGTGACCAGTTTCACACATGTTCACAGTGGTTTGCAGCAAAATTTAATTTTTTAAATTTTTCAATAGCTGGAAAGTGCTCAAAATGCTTTAAATAAACTGTTTTATGCAAAATCAGTGTATCTCAAGTATGCCTCAAGGTATTCCCATGCAATATTTTGCTCAACAGTGGTGAAAGTCATGTTGTTGTGACCAGTTTCACACATGTTCACAGTGGTTTGCAGCAAAATTTAATTTTTTTAATTTTTCAATAGCTGGAAAGTGCTCAAAATGCGTAAAATAAGCTGTTTTATGCAAAATCAGTGTATCTCAGGTATGCCTCAATGTATTCACATGTAATTTTTTTTTGCTCAACAGTGGTGAAAGTCATGTTGTTGTGACCAGTTTCACACATATTCACAGTGGTTGGCAGCAAAATTTAATTTTTTAAATTTTCCAATAGCTGGAGAGTGCTCAAAATGCTTAAAATAAGCTGTTTTGTGCAAAATCAGTGTATCTCAGGTATGCCTCAACGTATTCCCTTGTAATTTTTTGGTCAACAGTGGTGAAAGTCATGTTATTGTAACCAGTTTAACACATATTCGCAGTGGTTTGCAGCAAAATTTAATTTTTTAAATTTTTCAATAGCTGGAAAATGCTCAAAATGCTTAAAATAAGCTGTTTTGTGCAAAATCAGTGTATCTCAGGTATGCCTCAAGGTATTCCCATGCAATTTTTTGGTCAACAGTGGTGAAAGTCATGTTGTTGTCACCAGTTTCACACATATTCACAGTGGTTTGCAGCAAAATTTAATTTTTTAAATTTTTCAATAGCTGGAAAGTGCTCAAAATGCTTAAAATAGGCTGTTTTAAGCTGTTTTAAGCAAAATTACTGTATCTCAGGTATGCCTCAATGTACTCACATGCAATTTTTTGCTCAACATTGGTGAAAGTCATGTTGTTGTCACCAGTTTCACACATATTCACAGTGGTTTGCAGCAAAATTTAATTTTTGAAATTTTTCAATAGCTGGAAAGTGCTCAAAATGCTTAAAATAGGCTGTTTTAAGCTGTTTTAAGCAAAATTACTGTATCTCTGGTATGCCTCAATTTATTCACATGCAATTTTTTGCTGATCATTGGTGAAAGTCATGTTGTTGTGACCAGTTTCACGCATATTCACAGTGGTTTGAAGCAAAATTTAATTTTTTAAATTTTTCAATAGCTGGAAAGTGCTCAAAATGCTTTAAATAAGCTGTTTTATGCAAAATCAGTGTATCTCAGGTATGCCTCAAGGTATTCCCATGCAAGTTTTTGCTCAACAGTGCTGAAAGTCATATTGTTGTGACCAGTTTCACACATATCCACAGTGGTTTGCAGCAAAATTTAATTTTTTCAATTTTTCAATAGCTGGGAAGCGCTCGAAATGCTTAAAATAGGCTGTTTTAAGCTGTTTTAAGCAAAATTACTGTATCTCAGGTATGCCTCAAGGTATTCCCATGCAATTTTTTGCTCAACGGTGGTGAAAGTCATGTTGTTGTGACCAGTTTCACACATATTCATAGTGGTTTGCAGCAAAATTTGATTTTTTAAAGTTTTCAATAGCTGTAAAATGCTCAAAATGCTTAAAATTAGCTGTTTTATGCAAAATCACTGTATCTCAGGTATGCCTCAAGGTATTCCCATGCAATTTTTTGCTCAACAGTGGTGAAAGTCATGTTGTTGTGACCAGTTTCACACATGTTCACAATGGTTTGCAGCAAAATTTAATTTTTTAAATTTTTCAATAGCTGGAAAGTGCTCAAAATGCTTAAAATAAGCTGTTTTATGCAAAATCAGTGTATCTCAGGTATGCCTCAAGGTATTCCCATGTAATTTTTTGCACAACAGTGGTGAAAGTCATGTTGTTGTGACCAGTTTCACACAAATTCACAGTGGTTTGCAGCAAAATTTAATTTTTTAAATTTATCAATAGCTGGAAAGTGCTCAAAATGCTTAAAATAGGCTGTTTTAAGCTGTTTTAAGCAAAATTAATGTATCTCAGGTGTGCCTCAATGTATTCACATGCAATTTTTTGCTCAACAGTGGTGAAAGTCATGTTGTTGTGAACAGTTTCACACATATTCACAGTGGTTTGCAGCAAAATTTAATTTTTTAAATTTTTCAATAGCTGGAAATTGTTCAAAATGCTTAAAATAAACAGTTTTATACAAAATAAGCTGTTTTATGCAAAATCAGTGTATCTCAGGTATGCCTTAATGTATTCCCATGCAATTTTTGCTCAACAGTGGTGAAAGTCATGTTATTGTGACCAGTTTCACACATATTCACATTGGTTTGCAGCAAAATTTAATTTTTTAAATTTTTCAATAGCTGGAAAGTGCACAAAATGCTTAGAATAGGCTGTTTTAAACTGTTTTAAGCAAAATTACTGTATCTCAGGTATGCTTCAATGTATTCACATGCAATTTCTTTCTCAACAGTGGTGAAAGTCATGTTGTTGTTACCAGTTTCACACATGTTCACAGTGGTTTGCAGCAAAATTTAATTTTTTAAGTTTTTCAATAGCTTGAAAGTGCTCAAAGTGCTTTAAATAAGCTGTTTTATGCAAAATCAGTGTATCTCAAGTATGCCTCAAGGTATTCCCATGCAATATTTTGCTCAACAGTGGTGAAAGTCATGTTGTTGTGACCAGTTTCACACATGTTCACAGTGGTTTGCAGCAAAATTTAATTTTTTTAATTTTTCAATAGCTGGAAAGTGCACAAAATGCGTAAAATAAGCTGTTTTATGCAAAATCAGTGTATCTCAGGTATGCCTCAAGGTATTCCCATGCAACTTTTTGCTCAACAGTGGTGAAAGTCATGTTGTTGTGACCAGTTTCACACATATTTACAGTGGTTTGAAGCAAAATTTATTTTTTTAAATTTTTAAATAGATGGAAAGTGATCAAAATGCTTAAAATAGGCTGTTTTAAGCTGTTTTAAGCAAAATTACTGTATCTCAGGTATGCCTCAATGTATTCACATGCAATTTTTTGTTCAACAGAGTTGAAGGTCATGTTGTTGTGACCAGTTTCACATATATTCACAGTGGTTTGCAGGAAAATTTAATTGTTTAGTTTTCAATAGCTGGAAAATGCTTAAAATGCTTAAAATTAGCTGTTTTATGTAAAATCAGTGTATCTCAGGTATGCCTCAAGGTATTCCCATGCAATTTTTTGCTCAACAGTGGTGAAAGTCTTGTTGTTGTGACCAGTTTCACACATATTCACAGTAGTTTGCAGCAAAATTTAATTTTTCAAATTTTTCAATAGCTGCAAAGTGCTCAAAATGCCTAAAATAGGCTGTTTGAAGCTGTTTTAAGCAAAATTACTGTATCTCAGGTATTCCTCAATGTATTCACATGTAATTTTTTGCTCAACAGTGGTGAAAGTCATGTTGTTGTCACCAGTTTCACACATATTCACAGTGGTTTGCAGCAAAATTTAATTTTTTAAATATTTCAATAGCTTTAAAGTGCTCAAAATGCTTAAAATAGGCTGTTTTAAGCAGTTTTAAGCAAAATTACTGAATCTCTGGTATGCCTCAATGTATTCACATGCAATTTTTTGCTCAACACTAGTGAAAGTCATGTTGTTGTGATCAGTTTCACGCATATTCACAGTGGTTTGCAGCAAAATTTATTTTTTTAAATTTTTCAATACCTGGAAAGTGCTCAAAATGCTTTAAATAAGCTGTTTTATGCAAAATCAGTGTATCTCAGGTATGCCTCAAGATATTCCCATGCAATTTTTTGCTCAACAGTGGTGAAAGTCATGTTGTTGTGACCAGTTTCACACATATTCACAGTGGTTTGCAGCAAAATTTAATTTTTCAAATTTTTCAATAGCTGGAAAATGCTCAAAATGCCTAAAATAAGCTGTTTTAAGCTGTTTTAAGCAAAATTACTGTATCTGAGGTATGCCTTTCAGGTATACCTGAGATACACTGATTTTGCTTAACACAGCGTATTTCAAGCATTTTTAAGACTTTCCAGCTATTAAAAAATTTGAAAAACTAAATTTTGCTGCAAATCATTGTGAAAATGAATAAAACTGGTCACAACAACATGACTTTCACCACTGTTGAGCAAAAACTTGCATGGGAATACCTACAGGCATACCTGAGATACACTGATTTTGCTTAAACACCTTATTTTAAGCATTTTGAGCACTTTCCAGCTATTCAAAAATTTGTAAAACTAAATTTTGCTGCAAAGCACTGTGAATATGAGTGAAACTGGTCACAACAACAAGACTTTCACCACTGTTGTTCAAAAAATTGCATGGGAATACCTTGAGGCATATCTGAGATACACTGATTTTGCTTGAAACAGCTTATTTTAAGCATTTTGAGAATTTTCCAGCTATTGAAAATTTAAAAAAATTAATTTTACTGCAAACCACTATAAATATGTATGAAACTGGTCACAACAACAAGATTTTCACCACTGTTGTTCAAAAAATTGCATGGGAATACCTTGAGGCATACCTGAGATACACTGATTTTGCTTGAAACAGCTTATTTTAAGCATTTTGACCACTTTCCAGCTATTTAAAAATTTGGAAAGCTAAATTTTGCCGCAAACGCCCTGAATATGTGTGAAACTGGTCACAACAACATGACTTTCACCACTGTTGTGCAAAAAATTGTATAGGAATACCTTGAGGCATACCTGAGATCCAGTAAGTTTGCTCAAACAACTTAAAACAGCCTATTTTAATCATTTTGAGCATTTTCCAGCTATTGAAAATTTAAAATAATAAATTTGCTGCAAACCACTGTGAATATGTGTGAAACTGGTCACAACAACATGACTTTCACCACTGTTGTGCAAAAAATTGCATGGGAATACATTGAGACATACCTGAGATACACTGATTTTGCTTAAAACAGCTTATTTTAAGCATTTTGAGCACTTTCCAGCCATTGAAAGATATTAAAAAATTATTTTGCTGCAAACCACTGTGAATATGTGAGAAACTGGTCACAACAACATGACTTTCACCACCTTTGAGTAAAATATTGCATAGAATACCTTGAGGCATACCTGAGATACACTGATTTTGTTTAAAACAGCTCATATTAAGCATTTTGAGCAATTTCCAGCTATTGAAAAATTTGAAAAACTAAATCTTGCTGCAAAGCACTGTGAATATGTGTGAAACTGGTCACAATAACATGACTTTCGCCATTGTTGAGCAAAAATTGCATGGGAATACATTAAGGAATACCTGAGATACACTGATTTTGCATAAAACAGCTTATTTTAAGCATTTTGAGCACTTTCTAGCTATTGAAAAATTTGAAAAAATTAAATTTTGCTGCAAGCCACTGTTAATACATGTGAAACTGGTTACAACAACATGACTTTCACCACTGTTGAGCAAAAATTTCATAGGAATACCTTGAGAAGTACCTGAGATTCAGTAATTTTGCTTAAAACAGCTTAAAACATCCTATTTTAAGCATTTTGAGGATTTTCCAGCTATTGAAAATTTTTAAAAAACAAATTTTGCTGCAAAACACTATGAATTTGTGTGAAACTGGTCACAACGACATGACTTTCTCCACTGCTGAGCAAAAAGTTGCATGGTAATCCCTTGAGACATACCTGAGACACACTGATTTTGATTAAAACAGCCTATTTTAAGCATTTTGAGCACTTTCCAGCTATTGAAAAATTTGAAAAACTAAATTTTGCTGCAAACCACTATGAGTATGTGTGAAACTGGTCACAACAACATGACTTTCACCACTGTTGAGCAAAAAATTGCAAGGGGAATACCTTGAGGCATACCTGAGATACACTGATTTTGCTTAAAACAGCTTATATTAAGCATTTTGAGCACTTTCTAGTTATTGAAAAATTTGAAAAACTAAATTTAGCTGCAAACCACTGTGAATATGTGTGAAACTGGTCACAACAACATGAGTTTCACCACTGTTGAGCAAAAAATTGTATTGGAATACCTTGAGGCCTACCTGAGATACAGTAATTTTTATTAAAACAGCTTAAACAGCCTATTTTAAGCATTTTGGGCAATTTCCGACTATTGAAAATTTAAAAAAAATTAAATTTTGCTGCAAACCTCTGTAAATATGTGTGAAACTGGTCACAACAACATGACTTTCACCACTGCTGTGCAAAAAATTGCATGGGAATATCTTGAGGCATACCTAAGAATCACTGATTTTGTTTAAAACAGCATATTTTAAGCATTTTGAGCACTTTCCAGCTATTGAAAAGTATGAAAAATTTATTTTGCTGCAAAGAACTGTGAATATATGTGAAACTGGTCACAACAACATGAGTTTCACAACCATTGATTAAAAAATTGCATGTGAATACCTTGAGGCATACCTGACATACACTGATTTTGTTTAAAACTGCTCATTTTAAGCATTTTGAGCAATTTCCAGCTGTTGAAAAATTTGAAAACCTAAATTTTGCTGCAAACCACTGTGAATATGTGTTAAACTGGTCACAACAACATGACTTTCACCACTGTTGAGCCAACAATTGCATGGGAACACCTTTAGGCCTACCTGAGATACAGTAATTTTGCTTAAAACAGCTTAAAACAGCCTATTTTAAGCATTATGAGCATTTTCCAGCTATTTAAATTTTTAAAAAATAAATTTTGCAGTAAACCATGGTGAATATGTGTGAAACTGGTCACAACATGAAACTTATGTTGTTTTGACAAGTTTCACACATATTGACAGTGGTTTGCAGCAAAATATTTTTTTAAAAACTTTCAATAGCTGGAAAATTCTCAAAATGCTTAAAATATGCTGTTTTAAGCTGTTTTAAACAAAATTACTGTATCTTAGTTATGCCTCAAGATATTCCAATGCAATTTTTGCTCAACAGTGGTGAAAGTCAAGTTGTTGTGACCAGTTTCACACATATATACAGTGCTTTGCAACAAAATTTTTTTAAATTTTCAATAGCTGGATAATGCTCAAAATACTTAAAATTGGCTGTTTTAAGCTGTTTTAAGCAAAATTAATGTATCTCATATATGCCTCAAGGTATTCCCATGCAATTTTTTGCTTAGCAGCGGTTAAAGCCAAGTTGTTGTGATCAGTTTCACACATATTCACAGTGGTTTGTAGCAAAATTTATTGTTTTTAAATTTTCAATAGCTTGGAAATGCTCAAAATGCTTAAAATAGGTTGTTTTAAGCTGTTTTAAGCAAAATTACTGTATCTCAGGTATGCCTCAAAGTATTCCCATGCAATTTTTTGCTCAACAGTGGTGAAAGTCATGTTGTTGTGACCAGTTTCACACATATTCATCGTGGTTTGCGGCAAAATTTAGTTTTTCAAATTTTTCAATAGCTGGAAAATGCTCAAATGCATAAAATAAGCTGTTTTAAGCAAAATCAGTGTATCTCAGGTATACCTCAAAGTATTCCCATGCTATTCTCGGCTCAACGGTGGTGAAAGTCATGTTGTTGTGATACGTTTCACACATATTCACAGTGGTTTGCAGCAAAATTTATTTTTTTTAATTTTCAATAGTTGGAAAATTCTCAAAATGCTTAAAATAGGTTGTTTTAAGCTGTTTTAAGCAAAATTACTGTATCTCAGGTATGCCTCAAGTTATTCCCATGCAATTTTTTACTCAACAGTGGTGGAATTCATGTTGTTGTGACCAGTTTCACACATATTCACAGTGGTTTGCAGCAAAATTCATTTTTTTAAATTTTCAATAGCTTGAGAATGCTCCAAATGCTTAAAATAGGCTGTTTTAAGCTGTTTTAAGCAAAATTACTGTATCTCAGGTATGCCTCAAGTTATTCCCATGCTATTTATTGCACAACAGTAATGAAAGTCATGTTGTTGTGACCAGTTTCACACATATTCACAGTGGTTAGCAACAAAATTTAG
Organism: Spongia lamella; assembly: GCA_963930835.1. Lineage (NCBI taxonomy): Eukaryota > Metazoa > Porifera > Demospongiae > Dictyoceratida > Spongiidae > Spongia > Spongia lamella. The sequence continues at coordinate 3,136,037 of OZ005753.1, forward strand.
TTTTTCAAATTTTTAAATAGCTGGAAAATGCTCAAACATGCTTAAAATAAGCTGTTTTAAGAAAAATCAGTGTATTTCAGGTATGCCTCAAGGTATTCCTATGCATTTTTTTGCTGAACAGTGGTGAAAGTCATGGTGCTGTGACCAGTTTCACACATATTCACAGTGGTTTGCAGCAAAATTTATTTTTTTTAAATATTCAATAGCTGGAAAATTCTCAAAATGCTTAAAATATGCGGTTTTAAGCTGTTTTCAGCAAAATTACTGTATCTAAGGTATGCCTCAAGGTATTCCCATGCAATTTTTTTCTCAACAGTGGTGAAAGTCATGTTATTGTGACCAGTTTTACACATATTCCCAGTGCTTTGCAGCAAAATTTAGTTTTTAAAATTTTTCAATAACTGGAAGGTGCTCAAAATGCTTAAAAATGCTGTTTTAAGCAAAATCAGTGTATCTCAGGTATGCCTAAAGGTATTACCATGCAATTTTTTGCTCAACAGTGGTGAAAGTCATGTTGTTGTGACCAGTTTCACACCTATTCACAGTGGTTTGCTGCAAACTTTATTTTTTTAAATTTTCAATAGCTAGAAAATACTCAAAATTCTTAAAATAAGCTGTTTTAAGCTGTGTTAAGCAAAATTACTGTATCTCAGGTATGCCTCAAGGTATTCCCATTCAATTTTTTGCTCAACAGTGGTGAAAGTCATGTTGTTGTGAGCAGTTTCAAACATATGCACAGTGGTTTGCAGCAAAATTTAGTTTTTCAAATTTTTCAATATCTGGAAAGTGCTCAAAATGCTTAAAATAAGCTGTTTTATGCAAAATCAGTGTATCTCAGGTATGCCTCAAGGTATTCCCATGCAATTTTTTGCTCAACAGTGGTGAAAGTCATGTTGTTTTGACCAGTTTCACACATATTCACAGTGGTTTGCAGCAAAATTTATTTTTTTAAATATTCAATAGCTGGAAAATGCTCTAAATGCTTAAAATAGGCTGTTTTAAGCTGTTTTAAGCAGAATTACTGTACCTCAGTTATGCCTCAAGGTATTCCCATGCAATTTTTTGCTCAACAGTGGTGAAAGTCATGTGGTTGTGACCAGTTTCACACATATTCCCTGTGGTTTGCAGCGAAATTTATTTTTTTTAACTTTTCTATAGCTTAAACATTCTCAAAATGCTTAAAATAGGATGTTTGAAGCTGTTTTAAGCAAAATTACTGTATCTCAGGTATGCGTCAAGGTATTTCCATGCAATTTTTTGCTCGAGATACAGTAATTTTGCTTAAAATCGCTTATTCTACGCATTTTGGGCATTTTCCAGCTATTGAAATATTTGAAAATATAAGTTTTTGCTGCAACGCGATGTGAATATGTGTGAAACTTTTCACAACAACATGGCTTTCACCACTGTTGAACGAAAAATTACATGGGAATACCTTGAGGAATACCTGAAATACAGTAATTTTGCTTAAAACAGCTTATTCTAATCATTTTGAGCATTTTCCCGGTACTCAAATGTGAGTACAAGTTTGCTTCGCCAGTAGTAAGTACTCAAATTTTAGTACCAGTTTGGTTGGTACTGAAACTTGAGTACCAGTTTGCTTCGTACATTTTAAGTACTCAAATTTGAGTACCAGTTTGGTTTGTACTCAAATTTGAGTACTAGTTTGGTTGGTACTCAAATTTGAGTACCATTTGCAGATAACACAAGATAACACATGGTGGCAGGTACTCAAATTTGAGTACCAGTTTGTATTGCAGATGACACAAGAAAAACATATATAGCTACCACTGGTTACTGGTACTCAAATTTGAGTGCAGATATGCTGGCATTGGGTAATGGCACTTTTGCCAGCAGTTAAACATGGGCACATTTTAGTCGTCACACATGCCTGTAGAAAAACAACCATAACTCTGCAACCATATCATCCACTGGTTCCCAGTTTAGAATCTTTAGTGTTCATTGAACGCTGGTTCGTTTGAGCTATGGCTTGTTACCGTAGATAATTTTCAAGCAGATTTTAGAATTTAGAATGATGGCAAAATCACCTATTGTATGTTTAGATCAATCAACTACAATACTTAGAAATTTATAAACACAAACTCCATGAAGCTTGAGACTAAAACTAACCATACCAAGTCTGGAGTCGATGCATGCAGATATGACTGAGTTATCAACTGGACGAGGAAAAATGCAGACAGATAGACAGACGGCTTTTTAGCTTTATATAGTAGATATCCAATAATTGAACATTAGTATTTATATTGTAATACAGGAATTTTGCTTAAAACAGCTTAAAACAGCCTATTTTAAGCATTTTGAGCATTTTCCAGCTATTGAAAATTTTAAAAAAATAAATTTTGCTGCAAACCACTGTGAATATGTGTGAAACTGGTCACACCAACATGACTTTCACCACTGTTGAGCAAAAAATTGCATGGGAATACCTTGAGTCATACCTGAGATACACTGATTTTGCTTAAAACAGCTTATTTTAAGCATTTTGAGCACTTTCCAGCTATTGAAAAATTTGGAAAACTAAATTTTGCTGCAAACCACTGTGAACATGTGTGAAACTGGTCACAACAACATGACTTTCACCACTGTTGAGCAAAAAATTGCATGGGAATACCTTGCACAACAACATGACTTTCACCACTGTTGAGCAAAAAATTGCATGAGAATACCTTGAGACATACCTGAAATACAATAATTTTGCTTTAAACTTCTTAAAACAGCGTATTTTAAGCATTTATAGCATTTTCCAGCTATTGTAATTTTTGAAACAATAAAATTTTCTGAAAATCACTGTAAATATGTGTACAACTGGTCACAACATGAATTTCACCGCTGTTGACCAAAAAATTGCATTGGAATACTTTGAGGCATACCTCAGATACAGTAATTTTGCATAAATCAACTTATTTTATGCAATTTCAAGCTATTGAAATTATAAAATTTTCTGCAAACCACTGTTAATATGTGTAGAACTGATCACAGCAACATGACTTTCACCACTGTTGAGCAAAAAACTGCATGGGAATACATGGAGGCACACCTGACATACATAGATTTTGCTTAAAACATCTTATTTAAGCATTTTGAGCATTTTGCTGCTATTGAAATTTTTGAAAAAATAAAATTTTCTGCAAACCACTGTGAATATGTATAAAACTGGACACAACAACATGACTTCATCACTGGTGACTAAAAAACTGCATGGGAATACCTTGAGGCATACCTGAGATACAGTGATTTTGCTTATTTTAGCATTTTGAGCATTTTCTGGCTATTGACATTTTTGAAAAAATTAAAAATAAAATTTACAGCAAACCCCTATGAATATGTGTAAAACTGGTCACAACAACATGACTTTCACCAATACTGAGCAAAAATTTGCATGGGATTACCTTGAGGCATACCTGAGATACGCTGATTTTACCTAAAACAGCTTATTTTAAGGATTCTAAACATTTTCCAGCTACTGAAATTTTTGAAAATTCAAAATTTTCTGCAAACCAATATACGTATGTGTAAAACTGGTTGCAGCAACATGACTTTCTCCAATATTGAGCAGAAAATTGCATGGGATTACCTTTAGTCATACCTGAGATACACTGATTTTGCTTAAAACAGCTTATTTTAGCATTTTGAGCATTATCCAGCTATTGAAATTTTTGAAAAAATAAAATTTGTTGCAAACCACTGTGAATATGTGTAAAAATGGTCACAACAACATATCTTTCACTGATATTGCATGGATTTTCATACCTGAGATGCACTGATTTTACCTAAAACAGCTTATTTTAAGCATTCTGAGCTTTTTCTAGCTGCTGAAATTTTTGAAAAATTAAAATTTGCTGCAAACCACTGTGAATATGTGTAAGATTGGTCACAACCACATGTCTTTCACCACTGTTGAGCAAAAATTTACATGGCATTCGGTAGCTAATTGATAAAATATTTAATGAACTGTGGTTCTTTGTCAAGCAAGTAAATTGATCCATGCGTGTAGAGACCACAGTCTACTTCATGGATCAATATACACAAGGTCAAGTAGATACTAAGTTGGTTCTCCTTTGCTACACTCCTCAGCTATGCTGCAGTGGTCATAAATTTCACCAGCCTATTATGCAGACTTGTGCTTAGGAATAAACCATGCACCTTATACAAAAGTCTGTCATGGAAATTAGAATGTTCTATTAGAGTACCTTCAGAAAGTAAATGTTCTATTAGAGTATATCGATCTTTGGTAGCCAAACATGCTGGCATTATGCTTCATGCTTTCGGCTACCTATTGGTGGCATATGCTGGTCCAGGGTCCCTATCTGAGTCCATCTTGTGACAGTATAATTCATTGATCGCCGTAATACATTGTTGCTTTAAAAGTTTAGCAAAATAGTTAGTTTATTTAAATAAAATTCAAAATAAAAATACATTTCAAGAAAGTTAGTTTTAAAGTTTAGCTAAAAAGTTCAAAAACGCTACTAAAATATAACTTTTAAAAACTTTTTGTTAAAAAAGTCGCTACTCAGTGCCATTACTCCTTGGGAGGGTACCCAATCCTGATTGCCCCCCCAATTCCGCACAGTCATCTTGAAACTATATGTGGGGCCCGGCTGTGACAATCAGTGAAGCACCACATGGCCTACACTCAGGCAGCCTTTAAAAATTGCGGACCAACTTGGGAAACAAACCCGTGGCCTACCCCATTGTGGGCTCGATGCACCAGAATCCTCCCCAACAGGCTATCAGGTCTGGCCCGTGCAAATTTTTTTGGGCAGACTTTTAACTTAGAAAATTTTTTCTTTAATAATTTTCCTTTGGATAATTAAAACAGTTGATCATTAGTGTGTCATTTGCCGCACGTGATGTTCAACTTTTCACGTTGAATTAGCTCCATGAAACGCTTGCCAATTTAAGTTTTCTCCGGCCTATGGTAAAACGCGGAATTCCGGATTTTTGTAGTGCTAAGTTAAGTCACGTGACGACTATTTACCGCCATCCTGTTTCGCGCCAAGGTGGTTCGCGCTCGTTTGGTTCTTCTTCTAGTAAAGTGTCTGGATTGTTTATAAAAGCGAATACCACAATCGATCCTTACGGAGGTTAACAGTGTAGGTAATTTCCATCTTGACAAGAGTTTAACAGAGATTGCAGCTCAATGTACACGTCTATGGTAGTGCCGTCTCATCCATTTGTAGTTACAATGCCTTAATAGTGTTGAGCTTGCAGAGGGCGCCATGACTCAACTTAGCGCCTGAGGAATTATGTGATGAGGTTGTCTCCGTCAATACAATCATGTTCATCTGTAAAACTGAAGACGAAACAAACGAACACACTCTAACCGGGAAAGAAACACCATAATATACATCACGCGACATAATATACATCACGAGTGAGATCACGCGACTTAGCTCAGCACTTTACAAAAATCCGGAATTCCGCGTTTTACCATAGGCCGTTTTCTCCTTAAGTGGATTTCTGTCCACCAGTAGGCATTATGCCATGGTAATAAAGTGGACTGCTTTCACTATGTGCGTGCCTCACGTGAGTTTATTATTGCATTTAATTGTTATCACTGTTGTGCAGGCATGAATACATCTTCCTATAAAATGGATAATAAATTATGTCATCACTATTTGTTATGCATGTTTGTAGAGAGCCACACGAGTTTATGGTAGGGTGCGTCTCAAGGGACTGATAGCAGGCCCACCAGTAGCATTCCTGCAGGTAAGCAACACTACTAATTAGCTAGCTACTTGTAATGAAAAATCTTGTGTTTCACAGGTGCCTTTGAAGCCATGGCTCTCATAAAGGATATTCTTTGTACTTGCATGAATTATTCAGAGTCAACTATGTCAATATAAAATTAAAATTGTTCCTATGGAGATGTAGGAACACATTATGAGATACAGAATCCAGAGATACACGACTAGTGAAGGAATCATGAGATGAACTACAGGAAATTAATGGAATTTTGTAATACAATTGAAAGCTGAGTTATAGGTACCAAAGAAATCTTTTAAAATTCACGTGACAGTCTGGCACAAAGTATGTCAAGGGAGAAGCTGTTAATGTGGGAGTTGGAATCCCTTGGCTTGAACACAACTCAGCTGCTTCTTAGTGACCAGTAAAACTGAATCCTCCATTGTAAATCTTCCAAACAGGAGGAGCACCTGCTCTGTTCATACATTGTAAGCACATGACAACTCTAATGTTACCTTGGTAACTTAGCTTTCAATTTTCAATTGTATTGCAAGATTTGGTAAAACTCCACTATCACCATAATAGACAATAAAACTTTCATAATTATTATTATATGCATGCAACAAATTTTGGACTTAAGCATTATTGTGCTGTCCTAGGATTTGCAAACTCATGAATGACTCGATGATCATTTGATGAAATACCAGTCTTGTTGAACAAAAAGGTTGACATCCACTGATCCTTGTTTCTAATTCTAAGCGGCTCGAAGGAACCTAATTGTATTTATATAATTATTATGAATTATGATTGATCATTAATGTTATCCATACCTGACACTGAATGGTGTGCTGTTATCCCAGCCTTTGGTAGATCTCCACATTGGCTGTCTAGTCTCTACAAACACACATACTGATACAATTTATTAGTTACCCAATTTTTAGCAAAATGCATTCATTTGATAAGCCTCTACAACAGAATAATATGGACGATATACACAGAACAGATAATGCAATAATAAACTCACGTGAGGCATCAGCGAGTCTACTAACAGTATATTGGACCTGCTTATGGTCGCTTTCATCAGTAGATATTGCGCGATGGCAATAATGGAAGTTGATATGCTTTCACAATATTCAGACATGCATGGCTCACGTGAGTTGATTGTATTATCTGTTAAATGATCTTTGTGTATACTTTCCACTGCTGTTGAGGGTTATTAAGTGTTGCTATTAATAATATTTACTTTTTGTATGCTTGTATAGAGCTACACAAGTATAAGTGTGTCCAAGCAGATGCATACACCATAGACCTACTGAAAGACAGGCGCATCAGTTAAGTAAGGCAACACTGATGAATATTACAAATACTTGGGTTATTACAGGTACCTTCAAGTCATTCAACAATGAAATGGATCTATGTAACGGTGAAATGGAGCTAATGAGTCTAATTTCTACACAAAATGTAGATAAGATATAATGATGGACAGTACCTGAGGATATTCTGTATATGTGCGTAACCAACTTAATAGTGTTGCAGAAGGACCCAGTCATCACAATAAGACTATATATTGTAAATGTTAAGAGTTGATTATTATGATCATATGTATCATATACAATTTCATGGAACAAATATTGATCTCCATAGGAACAAATTTTGTCATGGGATTCTTAAGCAGTATTAGCAAATTCATGAAAGAGAATCATGCCATAAGGAATTTTCGCACCTTTCTGAGCCACTAAGTGGCTCATGAGCTTTCAAGGGTTATCACAAGCAGTTGATAGGAAACTTTTATGTCATTAAAAAACCCTGACTCAGAATGCTTTGACAAAACAAATGTCCAACCAAGATTATACAGCACCTCTAATATTTAGTTGCTGCTTTTTCATAGGAACGCAAGTTAGTATTTTGTGAAAATATAACTGTGAATAATTTTTTGATCAGACTTATATGGATTCGTGAAATAAAATCACGACAGTGGTGCTTTGTGACATTAGTCCCATGAAAAAACTGTGGTTACGGTATTTTATTAATATGGTATCATGATCACTGAACAACTATTGTTCTTGTTTGTGTATTTCAGAATCCTTTACAATGACCATGGCTTGAAGACACCTGTAAAACACAAAATTTATATTAAATTATCAGTGTTACATACATAACAGTAGTGGTTAAATGGTGAGCCTGCAGCTGCTTTCTTAGACTAATCTACATTCATGCATTCACTTTGATCATAAACTTGTACAAATTATCAATGGTTATGTTTATAGCACAACAGAATAAGGCGGAAGGTATGATACACAAAGACAATTCAATAAACTCACGTGAGCCATGCACGTCTGAATAATTATTGTGAAAACATATCAACTTCTATTATCACCATCGCGCAATGTCTACTGATGAAAGCGACCACATAAGCAGGTCCAATATAACTTGATATTAGTAGACACGCTCTCCACGAACGGAGCCTCAGTAAGGAACTTGAAGTGAACATCACGTGCATCAACTAAGGGTTCCACAGTGATTGATGGTTTTCAATTATTCGAAAGAAAAATTCTAAGTCGGAAGTGAGCCCAAAAAAATACGCCCGGCCCGTGTAAATGCTTTTTTGGGCAGACTTTCAACTTAGAAAATTTTTTCTTAAATAATTTTCCTTGGATAATGCACCTATCAATGTCAAGCCCCACTCCCCCCCCCTCCCGCGCATAGGTCGGGACTTGTGCATCTTATGTCAGAAATATATTCCCCACTAGTGGGGATTTTGTAATTGTAATGGAACTCAAATAGCATAATATAAATACAAATCTCCACGTTGCCCCAGGGTATTGGGTGCATCTCGAGGTGCATCTAGAGAGGAGCATTGTAAAAAAATAATTGCCCCTGGGGTGTGTCCTTTGAATAACAAGTTGTACAAATCCCCACCTATGCCAGGGAGGGGGGAGGTGGGGCTTTACATTGATAGGTGCATAATTAAAACAGTTGATCAATATGGAAGCTATGTCTTAACTCCATGGAACATGTGCCGATCTAACATAGAGTTGTTAATCTCCTTTAGTCGCTTTCTGTTCTACCAGTAGTCATTACACTATGGTGATAAAGTGGATTAGTCTTACGTGGCCAGACCGCTATTTCCGCGCAGGGCGGTCTGGCCACGCGAGACTAAAAGTGGACTACATCTTCCTATAAAATGGTTATGTTATCACTATTAATTTTATCATAGATTATACATATATCTATGATTTTATTTTGTATGTTTGTAGAGAGCCACCAAAGGAAAGGACTGATGGCAGGCACTCCTGCAGGTATGCAACACTAGCTTCTTGTAATGAAAAAATTTGTACTTTACAGTGCCTTTGAAACCATGGCTCTCGTAAAGGATATTCCTTACTTGCATGAACTATTCAACTACGTATGTCTAGTCACTGTAACATTAAAATTGTTCCTATGGCAGTCACCAGGGCCGGCGGAACCGCTCGGGTTGGTCAGGTTTTCACCTGACCAATTTTTTGGGATTCTTCAAACACAGTTTTAAAATTTTCTTTCGGTAAATTAGGGTATGTAGTGGCAATAGTGATGGCGTCGCGAGCGGCCACGTGTGAAGGATCGAGTACAGATTGTGATGTTGCAAACCTTCCTGATATTCCTTTTCACCCTCCTCTTACATATAACGTGAATTTGGCAAAGGAAGGTGTGTTAAATGCTCGTGTCAGCGATCGTGGTTTAGTAAGTGGAGATGGCTCCATTATAGCGAAGACAAAGATGCCGTGTTTTGCCATGTTTGTGTATCGGCCCTGAAACACAAAAAGACGCTGACAAGTCGCAGTGATCCTTCATTTATTAGTAGAGGTTTCAGTTACTGGAAGGATGGCACTTTAAGGCTTGCTAGCCACAAAGCATCATCCTTTCACCGAGAAGCCATGCAGGTCGTCATAACTTTTTTCAACATGAATTGTACAAATTGACTATAATTTGGTCTTAAGTTATAGCTACCCTCCTACACATTTTAACTGGCTTTGAGTGTGGCTGTATCTGGACCATTTTCCTGACAAAATCTTGAGTGCTTCCGCCGGCCCTGTATGGAGATGAAGGAACCCATTAAGAGGGATATCACAGAATCCAGAGATAGCTACACGACTAGTGAAGGAATCATAAGATGAACTACAGGAAATTTATGGAATCTTGTAATAGTCCAAAACAACCAATCAAGTTTCAGGGATTTATTGCAGTCAGACTCGCAAAATATGATGACAGCTTCTTCCTTAACAACTTTGTGCCAAGCTGCCACATGATTTTAAAAGGTTTCCTTGGTAGCTAAATCATTTTTCTATTGTATTACAAGATTCCATAAATTTCCTGTAGTTCATCTTACGATTTCCACTAGTCGTGTAGCTATCTCTGGATTCTGTGATATCCAAAATAACCAATCAGGCTCAGGGATCGATTGCAGTTACTGACAACGGACTCGCAATTTGTAATAATGTGGGAGTTGGCTTGAATACAACTCAGCTGCTTCTTAGTGGCCAGTAACACAAATAGGAGGAGCACGTGCTCCATTCATACAACATTGTGAGCATGTGACAACTACAGTTTTAATGCCTATTTACAGCTTACTCGTTCTGGGGTATAACTAATACATAAAACTATCATAATTATTATTATAGGTTCATTTATTCATGCAGTTTGTGCATGACTTTTGCACTATTGTGCTATCCTAGGATTTCACGGAAGCAGCCTTGAACACTCATGAATGACTTTTGATGATCATTTGATGAAATATCAAGTCTTGTTGAACAAAAAGTTGACATCCACTTGATCCTTGTTTCTAAACGGCTTGAAGGCACCTATAAAATGTATTTATTATGATTGATCAATGCATACCTGACAATGAATGGTGTGCTGGTAGGCCAGCCTTCGGTAGATCTGCACATTGGCTCTCTACAAACACACATACTGATGCAACTTATTAGTCACCATTTTTTGCATGCATTTATTTGATAAGTCTCTACAACAGAATAATAGGATATACACAAAGAACAGATAATCTAATAATAAACTCACGTGAGGCATGTACGTAGTGAAAGCAGTCCACTTTATCACCATAGTATAATGTCTACTGGTAGAACAGAAAGTGACTAAAGGATAGGGACCAGCCTATTCTGCTTTTATTTTACCTATTATGCTATGCTGCACTACTCATAATTTTCATCTATATTATGCTCATGTGTCTGACTTGTGCTTAGGAATAAACCACTGCACAATAATCTTTGTTAAAGTTAGACTGTTTTATTAGAGTATATTCACACTTGTCAAGAATTAATAAAGCATCATCAAGAATTAATAAAGCATTGTCTATGATGTTGACTGTTCTATTAGAGTATATTGATCTTTGGTAGCCAAACACTACCTATTATGCTGGCATTATGCTTAATGCTTTCAGCTACCTATTATGCCTAAAATTATGCTGACATAATAGGTGGGTCCCTACTCCTCAGATGGTTCTTCCATGACCTACGCATACAAAAATAAATACCCTCCCTTATAAAGGATTGTTGAATATCCAGAATTGATTTTAATTTGCAACAGCTTCATATTTGTATGTATGTGCCATAAATATGTGCATATTAAAAATAGCAGATTATTTGTAATGGTTTTTCACAGACCTTTTGAAAAATTTGCTTAAAAACTTTCTAATCATTACTCTAAGCACAAGTACACTACTGTAATTAATGCCACTCCATAACAGTATCCATGACTTTACTTGGTGACAAACGCCTGTAAACAAATTAAGTAGGCACCTGTATACCTGATGTAACTGATGTACTGCCACTAGTTGAGCCCAATAGTGAAAAGTTGGATTTACCACGATTCTATCATGATCTCCCAAAGTACTACCATTACCATTGGCAACAATTCCAGTCAGAACATGTAGAAGCTGTTCGTAATAAGAATGATATATTATGAGAAATGCCTAGGCTAGTCATACAATGCAAAAGATTTTGCTTTACAGCATATGCTGATTCCACCATGGAATTATGTATGCTACATACATGTACATATCTATCAACATGCCAGTGCTATAGCAAGTGGCATAACTCCACCATTACACCAAATGTCATCTTAAAATATGTACATATGTATTTAGCACACAACAGTCTTGTATAGTCTCTTGTTGTAACTCACCATCATCCATCATCAAGGTACGCACCTATACATCAGGAGAATGTTCCTTAATAGCTTGAAATGTAATTTCATTACTCTTGACTAAAATATACCATGCCACTGGGTATCCTATTAATGGAATATATAGAAATGTCAATATTGATTAATTGATTTTTTACCTTGTCCTTGTCATCAGCAACAATCATAATAGTGATGAGTTTAAATCAGTGTGCATTGGTCCCGTGTGTGGCATCAATGTATAATACCTTATGTGCATGCTGTTGGTTGAGTTGTCATTGAAAGTCTGTTTGGATGGTTAATGATAATGATGGATAATGTTGGTCAATTTCGTGTTGTCGTTTATACAGCAGAATTGGATCATAAGGTTCTCCCTGTAACTCTTGAACAAATAGATCCACAGCATCATCTTTGTTGCATATTACTGAAATCTCTCGTTTTGGCTTTATCTTGCTTTGTCACCATATGCCTGCGCCTTACAGCTGCATCAAACTCTGCACGTTTTTGCTCGGTTTCCAAATAATATCGATATGTAATTTCAACAGTTACAAGAACATTACATGGGTTCCTATAATACAGCTAAGAAATGAAAAGTCTTGGTGGTATGTATTTTAAAGTAAACTATATTGAATGCATGTTATGTCAAATTGTATTAACATATGTACATTAGGCCATAGGCTGATCTTACTTATAGTATTGTAACCACAAGATGTTACATTATGTAGATGTATGTGTGTGCATACCTTCCATTCTGCAGGAATTCCGTTGCTAAGTTTAATTGCAATTTCCTCTCTTATGTTTTTAGGTAGTGGTAGATACATATCCTAGTGAGGTCCAGGGTCCCATCACATGTATACGCACTGCCATGGCCATCTTCACTATATATGAAAGTGTCCTTGTATCCTTGATGTTTTTTCCAGTATGTGTTGACTTTGTACATGGCTGATAATCTTGGAAACACACATAGTACACTGGTTTAGTCACTCCTCCTGGAACTTTATGTAATAGTATATAACTATGACACTACCAGTATGCATACCATCTGAAGGTTTGTACTTTAATAGTGTGGCTTTCCTCCTCAATTGTTTCTTTCCATAAGGCAAACTGTGTTGATGTCTGAAAGCCATATTCTTTAGTACGTTATGTATGCACAGGTGATAGTACTAAAATCATTACTTATATGGTCATTGTCGCTTTCTAGCTGAATTCATACAGTGCATACATGCATGTAGATACACACATAATACATACGTATTTTATGTATGTATGAATGTTTGTATACCTAAATCATTTTGATGCTCCTCCCTGCAATTTTTCTCATCTCTAGGAGTGTAAAGAATTCGGTTTCTTGATTACACATAGGACAATGGAATCTCCTTTGACGTTTGGTGGTGCATGCATGTTCTTTTTCAAGATGTTTTTGGAGGTGATAGTTTTAGCTCTTTACCACATTTTGAACATACAAAGGGCTTTAGCTTCACAGACTGCAGTTTTTAAGATCATGTTGATAATGAATTTGATAATTCGTGTGCATAGTTAATGTTATTCATTTGCTATAATTATTATAATAATGATACTGTTACAATGAATCATATGTACTAGCTCTTTGTATTTGCTAATTACAATCCTATTAATGAAGTGTTTTTCAAAACAAAGGTAACTACCACCTACATACCTTAGAGATGGTAGGAGGTGTCTGCGAGTTCATCCTCTAGCAATGGTGGCAATACTAGAGCAACTTGCTGAGTTACTAAATCAAAAGCCATGGCTTAAGTTCAAGTTAAGTGGGCAAAGCAAGAGCATGTGAAAATGGTATGACGTATACAGGAAAGGTTGCTAAGCAATGGCAAACAGTTCTGGGTATATCATGTGCTCCTTAGTGATGAGTCTTTACCCATGTAACTTACTCATGATGTCATTAACTAAGCAGTTGATTAACAGTGTTTTAACTTAGTTTTTAGCTTAACTTACCCAGGGTAGTAGCTACCATAAAATAGGTGCAATTCTTAAAAAACTGATCCTTAGGTAGTTATCTAAAGTGTCAAGAAGGCTTAATGATCACAGTATAGTTTGTCCATTTGGTCCTGGAATCCAGCTCTGTATGTGTGTATGTATGTATGTACAAATACTGTATATAAATAAAGTGAACAGCAGTAGTCAAAAATGCACAGGGAAGGTACAGAAACTGCAGTTCAGAAAATCCACTGGCTAGATAAGTTACCAAATTATATACAAATTATATATAATTCATGAAACAGTTGTAAATAATGAATAAATATCAAAAAGTTATACAGTACAAGTAGTTTTCAATCACTCATCCTTGTGTTTACCAAAACCTGGTAACAGTGACTCAATTCTAAAGAAATTAAACATATACTGTATGTAAAATTTCAGAAAGTAGATAGCTGTATTTACAGGTTAGTTATAGAATAACAAAGAGTATGTAACTAAATTTTACAAAAGTTAAATTATATAAAGGTATTATTATCAAAGGCCTTACTATGAGGGTTCAGGTAGCATTTAAATGGCTCTGGGTGAAGTCAGAGAAATAGAGACTAGTAAATTACCCACTAATTTTTACATAGCTATATTTTGGTGCATTTAAAATTCAGTTGAAGCCATGTGATCTGTTTGTTTAAGTTAAGTAACATGTGTAAGCAGCTGTTTTGTGTGACTAAAATGAAGTTTATTGACACCTTCTTTCGTGATTTTCTTGCCTTTCTACAAACTATAGGAAGAAAAAGGAAGATAGTGAAGGATGAAAAGAAACATTAAGGCTGAATCTTCAGCAGAACAGCAGTTTCATAAATCAGACGCAATTTCCTTTGTTGTGTGAAAATCTGGAGTCATACTCCTAGTAGTGCTAGTGGGTCTTATGGCAGGCAGGCCAGCAGGCTGGTAAGATAGATTTAAAAAATTTTAAATTCTCTACAGATGACATTGTTAGGATTTTTACGGAGTTTAACAAAGGTATAATGTTATTAAAGTGTTACCAATGCATTTCAGTTGGTTTCTTCAGGTAAAGTATGTTGTGAGGCGTGTTATGGAGGCACGTGAAAGTTGGATCATTGGATGCCATATTTTTTTCATGTCAATCCCTACTATTAAGTACTATCATACTTAATGATGGTGGTAACTTGAGTAGGTAAATTAATACAAGTAATAATAATATGTCGCTTGTGTTACCAACACATACTCACTTAGAACTTGTTCTGTTCTCTCCTCGCTTGTATCAAGACTCACGATAGTGAGTCATGAGGCCAAGTGCAGAAACGTGACCACTGAGTGAGTTATTTACATGTAGCACAGCCCTCAAACTCGCAAACACTCTAGCTAAGCCACCATTAAAGCTAACGCTTAGTTATTATCGACCCACAACGTTCTTACTATATAGAATCAACAAAACGAGAATGGAGGAAATCGGCGCCACCATTCCTAAGTACCAGCCATTGCGAGTTTTATGGTGCCCGTTGTGCGACTACACATGACGAAGCATCCTTTCCCGCCCAATTCGCCCGTTTACTAGAGAATGAGTACCTTAATTGTTTGAAGAATCAATATCCTGAAGTTGATAGAAATCGGTTCAGTCATTCTTCTGATACAGCATTATAAAGTCCTTTCTGTCACCACAAAATTTTTTATGCGGCAGTGGTTTTTTTCTTTTTTTCATTTCATCACACACTTTTTTCGTGGGCTTGCGGGAGCTTTCATGAACCCCGGAAGTATTTTCAAACTCTCTTTTTGTACATTCACTTGTTTGTCTAATAGCTCACTCATTTCTTCATGGATTTCAGCCAAATTTGTATCAACACTTCTCCCATGTATGTTCTACCTGTCATACTATTTTCAGTCTGAAGTAAACACTTGAATGTATTTGAGAAGGGTTATTACACTGCAGGTTGATAGTTGCCATAACTTGGATCCCCTTCAAATGATTTGCATAAACTTTCATGTACACAATCTATGTTGATGTATCACTCTGTAGTGAAAGTTTAAAAAAATCTCAGACCTGAGTTTTTCAAAATTAAGCTACAAAGTTTAATTTACAATATTGTGTGCTAGGCAAGTACAAGTTATGCCCATGCAGTACTTCTCTGCTGCTTGCTAGTAATAACATCTGTTTATACTTCCAAAAAAGTAGTGATATGCTAAACAAAAACACCCTGGGTGTAAAAAAGTGCGAGGCCAATCAGAAGCAGCATTGTAAATAGGTATGTGCAACCAAAAACTTTGATATCAGTTGAGGCTAAGAAGGTACTTATCTTTAACTACTTGAATGACATACAATAGTTTATAGTATATTTTCACAACTATGATTGGCTTTGTCACTTGGCCACCTTTATTAATAATGATTGTGTAAAAAAGGTGGCCAAGTGACAAAGCCAATCATAGTTGTGAAAATATGCTATAAACTATTGTATGTCATTCAAGTAGTTAAAAAGATTTTTGATAAGTAACTTCTTAGCCTCAACTGATATCAAGGTTTTTTGTCGCACATACCTATTTGCAATGCTGCTTCTGATTGGCCTCGCACTTTTTTTATACCAAGGGTGTTTTTGTTTAGCATTTGTGTTTACGTATGTAAAGTTGTTAACAAGAGCGTTGGTTTACATGTCACATTACACTAGATTTTTTAAAAAAATTTGAATTTAAAAAGGGGAGTAGGGATCGTAATAAATAATAAAAAGTAAGGAAACAAGTAGTTAATCACTCACCACCCAGCATATTGCATGTGTTTACTCAAGTATACAATTGCAGCTGGGTAGGCATTCATACATGCATGCACAAATGAAACACATTCTCTAGCACTTCTACAAGATTTAATCCCTACTTTGGCTGCATGATGTTTTACTTTGAATGCTGGCTGCCAAAGTAGGGATTAAATCTTGTAGAAGTGCTAGAGAATGTGTTTCATTTGTGCATGCATGTATGAACGCCTACCCAGCTGCAATTGTATACTTGAGTAAACACATGCAATATGCTGGGTGATGAGTGATTAACTACTTGTTTCCTTACTTTTTATTATTTATTACGATCCCTACTCCCCTTTTTAAATTCAAAATTTAAAAAAAATCTATTTTGTTTACTTTTTATAGCTAGCTGTTACAGGCACTCAAGACTAGGGTTGGGCAATATACCGACTTTTTAGTCATACCGCGATATCACTTTGATACCGACTAGGATTTTAAATACCAAAATACCGTATTAAGGTATTATTTCAAACATTGAAGTAATTTATTGTGTATTTAGATATATTTTGAATTTATTATTATTGAAATATAATTGGTGTTGGCCTTATTTGATAGTAAAATAATACATGAATGTGATGCATTTGTGTGAAACATGTCATTACATATGTCATTCAAACATATCAGTACATCATTCAGTTGTTGTATGCAGTAACATCATATGCTAAACAAAAACACCTTGGGTGTAAAAAAAGTGCGAGGCCAATCAGAAGCAGCATTGCAAATAGGTATGTGCGACAAAAAACTTTGATATCAGTTGAGACCAAGAAATTACTTATCAAAAATCTACTTGAATGACACAATAGTTTATAGCATATTATCACAACTATGATTGACTTCGTCACTTGACCACCTTTATTAATAATGATGGTGTGAAAAAGGTGGCCAAGTGACAAAGTCAATCATAGTTGTGACAATATGCTATAAACTATTGTGTCATTCAAGTAGATTTTTGATAAGTAATTTCTTGGCCTCAACTGATATCAAAGTTTTTGGTCGCATATACCTATTTGCAATGCTGCTTCTGATTGGCCTCGCACTTTTTTTACACCCAAGGTGTTTTTGTTTAGCATATCACTACTGTTTTGGAAGTATAAACACATGTTATTACTAGCAAGCAGCAGAGATGTACTGCATGGGCATAATTTGTATTTGCCTAGAACACAATATTGCAAATTAAACTTTGAAGCTTAATTTTGAAAAACTCAAACCCGTGATATTTTTTAAACTTTCACTACAGAGTGATACATCAATATAGATTGTGTATCTGAAAGTTTATGCAAATCATTCAAAGGGGGTCCAAATTATGACAACTATCAACCTGCAGTGTAATAGTCCTTCTCAAATACATTCAAGTGTTTACTTCAGACTGATAATAGTATGACAGGTAGAGCATACATAGGAGAAGTGCTGATACAAGTTTGGCTGAAATCCATGAAGAAATGAGTAAGTTATCAGACAAACAAGTGAATGTATAAAAAGGGAATTTGAAAAAAACTTCCGGGGTTCACGAAAGCTCCCACAAGCCCCCGAAAAAAGTGTGTAATGAAAGAAAGAAAAAAAACGACTGCCGCGTAAAAATTTTTGTGGTCACAGGAAGGCATTTATAAGGCTGTATCGGAAGAATGGCTGAATAGATTTCTACAAACTTCGGGATATTGATTCTTCAAACAATGAAGGTACTAATTGTCTAGTAAACAGGTGAATTGGGCGGGAAAGGATGGTTCGTCGTGCATAGTTGTACAATGGGCGCCATAAAACTCACAATGGCTGGTACTTAGTAATGGTGGCACCTATTTCCTCCATTCTCGGTTTATTGATTCTATATAGTAAGAATGTTGTGGGTCGGTAATAACTAAGTGATAGCTTTAATGGCGGCTTAGCTAGAGCGTTTGCAAGTTTGAGGGCGGTGCTACGTGTAAATAACTCACTCAGTGGTCACGTTGCTGTGCTTCTTCTTGGCCTCGCGACTCACTATCGTGAGTCTTGATATTTACATTTAGTCAATATTTTAGTCATGCCAAGGTATTTTAGTCATACCGAGGTATTAATTATCAAGGTATACCATAAGAAAGTATTGTTGATACCGCCCAACCCTACTCAAGACTGGAATTATTTCTTAGCAAATTGGTATCTATACGTAGTTTACAATGGCTCGCTACGTATGTGCCACGCCCACCTTTACAACAGACTCGTTTCATCACGATACCAAGTATCTATATGGTAAAATGACTTGTACTGTGAAGGAAGGACTATATTCAACTCGTAGCCAGACCATTTTAAATTTACTATGCAGCTACTAGGTCGTTAATGGTGTCTGACTATAAGCGCTTAATGTTATAATTAACATCCATTAACATCTGGCACTTATAATCAGAAGATTGATAAGCAGCGGGGTAAGCAGCTGCATGCATGTAAACAAATTGGTCTGACTACGGAAGACAAAATAGAAGGCTATAGGGAAAGACTGAATTCTTCCATTACGCGTTACGGATTGTATCAGTAAGCATGCGTCTATCCAAGGTATTTATTGTCACATTTTAACACCTTGCGTGGAATGTTGACACCTTCGTAAAATTTTGTCATCCTTTGGTTGAGGAAGATCAATCGATAAAGAAGATAGAACAAAGGACAAGCTATGGCGCAGTGGACAAACCTTAATCGGAACAATATTTTCGTATATCCGACGTGATTACCTTTGTTGTGTGAAAAATCTGGAGCCATACACCTAGCGGAACCGGGTCTTACGACTGGCTGGCAGACGAAATACAGGTAAATTTTGAAATTTTTAAAATTCACTGTGGATCAAAATATTAGACTTTTTGCTGCGTTTAACAAAGATACAGCCTAAGTACAGCAGTATTAATGCATCCAGGTAGGTTTTTCGGCTAAAGCCTGTTGTAAGGTTGTTTTTAAAAGTGCAAAAAATTCTGGAAGCCATAGTTTTTCATAGCAATCCCTACTATTAAGTACTACCGTACTTAATGATTATCTTTTTTGTTATACAGCAGGGAGAAGTACCGGAACAATTTTACTCATGAATTTTCCTATCTTTTGAATATAAGCAAAATTGATAATGCTTTAGGAACTGTTGAGATTTTTGGTTCAAGAGTAATGAAGCCATAGCCAAATACTATCGTTAACAGTTGAAAAAATTGTTGCAAGTTTGTCCATTCGTCAAAACATTTTCCATCAATGGTTTAAGAAATCCTACAGAACATGGTGCTGCTATACTGGTTCTTTTGAGTTACGCATTTACACATTAAATAAAAATTGAGGCTTTATCAATATTTTTTCATCAAATGTAAAAATTGACAATTCGTCAAAATTTTATGCTATACCGTATATTGCAGTACTGCTTAATGGCCTATCAACAGCATTTATAGATTTGTTATAAGTGTTTTGAAGGTAGCATGCCATTAGCACAAAGTATAAAAAGGCTGTTTCTGTGGCCAATACAATTTAGCTCCCATAAAATAAAAGCCTCAGTAGCAGCAGGCCTATACAGGATAGCTAAACATTGCAACTTGATAAGTGCATGGCTTGTCCTTTTAAAATTGCATTGATACTTAACTTATGAAAAAAGACAGCAGAAGCGTAGGCAGACAATTTTGTCTGTAGCAGTGTTAACATTACATAGCACTAGCAAATGTACCTGCCCTATCATGCAGGTGTAGCTAAATACATGCTGTGAGGGATATGGTTTGTCTACACTTATTGCCGGGATTTTGGCCAAGATTTTTGAAGTGCCATCAAGCTCTGGCAATGAACAGCTACTGCAGTTTCTCAAGCTTGGCGGAGTTGATCTGATGTTCAAGGGTCTCATCAGGAGTTGTCAGTTCAACAGGAAAGTGGGAAAGAGCATCCAAAATTAGGTAAGCCAGCGTAATATGTTACCATATCTTCATTTTCTTGGAGTTGTCCAGCTTGTAACATTTTGGCCTCTTGCAATTGTGACTGCAACTGTTGGTTAGAGAATTTGTACTCTTCCAAATCTCAATGAACAGAAAAACATAACTCTAGACGAAGAAATTTTAATGGAGGATCAGACCACTGATGAACAGACCATAAATGGAGAGTGAAGATCAGATACCAAGAGAAGAAGTGCCCAATACTGCTGACAGCCAATCAGAAATCCATCAGTTGAGACAGGTGGATATGTCAACCAATTCGTTTTCATGATGGCCGTCATTCTGTTGCAAGTATCTTCTGAAGCTGTATCTTCAACTTGCAACTCTCTGTCAGGTAAATTATCATTTGAACATCCAACCTGTTTGCACTCTTGATCTATACTTGTTAACTGTTTCACTTTCATCTTCAACATTTTCATGTTTCCATTCAAGTCGCTCATTCCTTTTCTTCACTGGTGATGGTATAAATGAAAACATAGTTGGTATAAAATATATTTGAGTAGGACCTCTATAAATTGACATTCGTTTATGCACTATCCATCACCTCTTCTAATGGCAGCTTCCCATCTTTTTGTCTTCTTTTGTTCTTTGGAAATCTATGAAAACTATAAGAATGAAGTGTCCCTGTTTGTTTTTACAGCCAAAAGCCACACAATAATGCAGCATTCCATACACCACTGACACGTCCGATACGCCCAATATGGCGGTTAGCTATGCATATGGAGAAGTATGTGCTTTCCCATAATTTCCTGGAATCCCCTATTGACTAGCCAATCGAGTTAATATGCTGTATAAGGAGAGGAGGAAGGTAGATGAACAAAGAAAGAACTATGGCGTGTCCTTATTAATTATCTGCTGCATTTATGCTCGTGCTGTCTATGATATGTTTAAGCATCAAATGCCATCGATGCAATTTCAAAGGATGCGCCAGCTACCCTAAGCAGGCCTGCTACTACTGAGGCTTTAGAGTTTAGACATTTCAAATTAAGTGACATTCTGGCTATTTCCAGCTGCAGAAGATATGCTAATACATACTACATACCTACATGTCTTTATATGTGTACACAGCACAACTAACCTCTTCTCAGTTTTCTTAATCTTATCACAGGCTAATTTAATGTAATTGTCTATTTTAACCTATGAAATAAAATAAACATACATTAAAACATTATAAAATAACGGTTTACCTCATGTATCTCATATACTTTTGGTACAGTAAAGGTAACCACAAAACCTGTAAATTGTAATATAAGAGTTAAAAAATACAAACTAAAAAGTATGTAGGGATTGATTTCTTATTGCTACAAAAAGTAAAAAATTATTGTGTGCTGACATGGTTGATTTTTGCAAACCTGGTCACACATTAGTCTCACGTAGCCAGACTGCTTTTTCCGTTTTTATTCGTGGTGACGGAAAAAAGGGTCTGGTCTTACCTTAGATTTTTTGTGCTATAAAATCCACAGATTTTGTGTGGTGTTGATTGCTAAAAAAGCAGTGTTAAACGAGCGGCGCCTGTGATACAGGCTTGTTTAATAAGCAAGCATGATGGTAAATCATGACTGCCTGCCTGTATATCACAGGCGCCGCTTGTTTAACACTTCCTTTCTGGCAATCAACACTACACAAAATCTATACATTTTACAGCACAAAAAATCTAAGATAAGGTAATCAGACCCTTTTTTCACTACCACGAAAAAAGCGGTTTGGCTACACGAGACTATAGTCAGTCACACATGATAACATTTTTCTGAAAACTCTTGTCCTACTTACTATTTTCAGGGAGTTTCTACCTTAGCAATATACTCAATGTTAATTTGAGGTATATAGAATAAATACTTTCAGGTAACCTTATCCCTTTGTATGATAAAAAATATTCAAATTTCTTTAAAGCTTTATTTTGAAAAATTAAGCCCTACAATATTTTTAAATTTTCACTACAGAGTGATACATACATCAATATATATTGTGTATCTGAAAGTCTGAAAGTTTATGCAAATCATTTGAAGTGGGTTCAAGTTATGGCAACTATCAACCTGCAGTGTAATAGCCTTTCTCAAACAATGCATGTTTATTTCAGGCTGAAAACAGTATGATAGGTACAGAGCACTACATGAAGCTTCAAAGTTTAATTTACAATATTGTGTGCTAAGCAAATACAAGTGATGCCTATGCAGTAATTCTCTTCTGCTTGCTAGTAATCTGTTTATAGTTCCAAAAAAGTAGTGATATGCTAAACAAAATTTCCAGAGAAATGGCGATACAAATTTGGCTGAAATCCATGAAGGAATGAGTAAGTTATTAAACATACAAGTAAATGTACGAAGATGAGAGTTCAAAAATAAAACTTCTGGGGTTCACGTAAGCTTCTGCAAGCCCACAAAAAATGTGTGAAAATGAAAGAAAAAATAACTGCCACGTAAAAAATTCTTGTGAAAGAAAGAACTTTATAAGGCTGTATCAGAACCAACTTCGATAAAGTTTAGGTGATTCTACAAACAATGAAGGTAATAATTCTTGAGTAGCAAGCAAACCAGGCTGAAAATGATGATTCGTTGAGCATGGGCGCATGACAAGCAATAGCTTTTATGGCGGCTTATAGCTAGAGCGTTTGCAAATTTGAGTGTGATGTTACGTATAAATAACTCACTCGGTGATCGTGTTGCTGCGCTTCTTCTTGACTTCGCGACTCACTATTGTGAGTCTTGATCAAATCAGCCAATGAACCATTCGGTAGCATACCACACTCATTTTGTTACTACAACATCATCGATTCAATAGTATTAATAAGATAATTTGTCATACTGGACTTGGTTATATACGTACTTGCACATGAAAATCTGTGTAATAATTAGACAATTTTTCATAAAATCCTAACTACAGTAGTACCCACTTCATACAAGTTTAACATATACTATTGTACAAATTATAAATCCTTACTGGTAAATAATGCAGTAGCAAGAGTAAGATACGGAGTAATATATGATGTGATCCATAGCACCAAACCAAACTACATATGAAAGTATACAAGTATTTAGGGTAAAAATAGAAACATACCTTTAATGAAGCCTTAACATTATGAAACAATATCAACTGGAAAAGTAATAAACTCCAATAATCAATTCTTTCTGCCACAACTGTTGCAATATCTATGATCTAAAATATGCAATAGCTTTGTCTATAAACATATAAAGAAACACGCATCTCACAGTTTCCTTGGACAAAACTGAGTCTTTTTGAAGCATAGCCCTTTTAGATGAAACAAACAACATTTTGTGTGATTTTGTACTGCTATATACCTAAAAGGATTTTCAATCGGTCTGTTGTAAAAACTGTTCCATAATATCATGCCAACACAGTAGAGGAGAGACACAACTATTGATGCAAGGAGTAAAAGAACAACTGTATGAATAAATGGATTTATTGAAACAGCAAAAAGAAACAAAAATCCAAATCCAAAAATGGCACCAGTAGTCTGAGGCTTCCTCCAATACAAAACATCAATTACTAGAATAAAATTTCCTTTAAAATGCATTTTAACAATTCATAAAGCAAACCTGCTGGATCTAATGATCTTAGGAACATCATATAACCACGTGGATGAGAAAAATCCACTATAAATTAAAACATATACGTACATAATTGATAATCCTGATTTAAAATCTTAATGAATCCTTCTTACATTAAAATATTTAAAGGACTTCCTTAATTAAATGACACTGTGAAGCATTGTTTATTTGACAGCATAATATATTTAGTTCACCCACCATAGTGTTGTGATGTATTTCAATTTCATGGTGAACATAATTAAGCATTGGACATTATATGGAACATTATAATTTTCATCTTCTGATATATTACATGTACCTGACAACGAAGAATACTTAATACCACTTAACATTATCATGCAGTAAACAAAAAAGTATCTAATACTAGAACATCTTAAAAGGTTTGTAATATGAAGGGACTCGTTCCTCTTCATTCACTACTCGGTGATTTAGCCAAATCCTCTATATAGGCGTTGGATTCTTTAGAACAATTCCACTGCAAACTGCACATAAAGGTCACATTTACAGAGCTTATGATAATAGCCAGTCATCAGACATTTTCCGGTCAACTTTGGCATTTGACCGACCAAACCAAATTTGACCAGACAAAATTACTGTACATTATCAATGGGGAGGTCAGCAAATTTACAATGGCAAAAACAACTGGACAATTTTCAACCCTTATCATAAGCACTGCATTTAGTTCTTTAAGTTGTTAAAGTGAATTTTTGTCATTTGTAAAGCTAGTAGGGACATGCTGTTATAAAAAGCACATAGCAGCATTTATAGCCAATCATGGGCATTCAACGCCTGTACAACTTTATAATTCTACAGATAACAGTCTACCACCTCAGAAGGACATCAGCTTTGGTTGCAGAAAATAAGGCAAACAGGTAGTACACTCAATTCAGTGTTGTAGTTACACATCAGTGTCTGGGTGGTATGGTTCCACTTTTGAAGTCAATTACCCAAGGAGGATGACAAGAGTTCTTGGTATGTTCTACTTGTAAGAGAGCTATAGTAAAGACTGTAGGGTTGCACTTCTTACAGGCAGGGCATTTGTTACTACAAGATCAACAGCAGATCATCATTGCTGGGTATTTCTCCACTAATTGTATGGCTGATAGTTCAGCTGTGCTGCCAGAGATAGTACCATCTTATAGCTCTAATGCCCTAGAAGCTGACAACAGGATGTGGAGTGTTTGTGTGGCATTGTACTGTAGCAATGTCTAACCTGTTCAAATTGTTTTGGGTTGAATGCCTGTGTTGTAGGGTTATCAAATACAGCACCAAAGTGCTCTAACACATACCGGTTAAATAACAGCTTCCCATTTGTGGATTGCCTCTCAATCTCTACACGATATAATTTATTCACTATGCAAGAAGCATTGTGGAGCCTGTTTCCTTATCCGATAATTTGCAGCATATACACATGTGTTCTTCACTTATCCTGCCTTGCTCAAAACACTTACAGCTCATGAAAGGCTTACTAACAGATCAGCACCTTTCCCATATAGAATTGTACCAAAATTCATATGCACACAACATCAGATTTCAATTAGCTGGTGTAGTAGCCATTCACCTGAATACATTATGTTGCTGTCTCCTGTTTCTATAGTGACCTTGGCTGATGTTATGCAACTTGTATACCCAGACCCCTCGTATGATTGGAGGAATACCTTGCAAGCCCATGGCAGCAAGACAGCCTTTCCAATAGCATATGATTAGCAATGTAAATGACTATTTCAAATATTGCTTTGGTTAGTTTCTCTGTGCTTCCATTGTTGTATTTGGTGACCCATTGCATGGCATCACTATCATGTGGGGACTTGAGGGATTGAGCAATGAATTTTGTAATAGGTTAAACATAGGTAATCATTTGGGTTGATTATAATACTTTGCCTGGTCTGCTTTGATAAATTTTGTGAAACTTTTTCAGCATCTGTACTATGCCAGCAAAGGGCTATCCTTTGTTTGGCTGAGCTGCATGGCGCACTGCAAGAACCACAAATTATGACATATGCTTCATGACAACACTTGCAATGGTCCACCTGTGTGTTCGATTTCAGATTATTCAGTTACAAAGGTTGTATTTACCTACAATTAATTTGTTACTATATAATAATTATACGTACTTTGGCATAATAATATAAAGCGATGCATCAAGCCAAAGTAGGGATTAAGTATTGTAGGATTTGTATTCGCAGCTCTTGTTTCCTTACTTTTTATTGCAAAGGTCGATCTCTACTAATGATGCCACGATAATCGTGATATATGATATATCGTGATATAAAATTTCATGATTATCGTGATATGCAAAAATATATATCGTGATATAAAAATTCCAATTATTTAATGCAAGATTGTTTGGTACGTATTGCAAAAATATAAATATTATCTCCACATGAGTGTGTACTTGTATCAAAAAGTATTGTTGACTTGGTAAACTTATTGAAGCAAATAAAGAGGTTCATCCAGTTAAAATATTACCATGTTCAGCATATTAAGCATATCGTGACTATCATGATATAATTTCTATGATATCGTGATACAAACAATTTCATATCGTAGCATATTACTAATCCCTACTACCTTTTTAAATTCATAATTTATATTTAGTACATTGTTCTACACTAATAAAACACTAATACAACAATGTAGCTATGTTTTACTCACCAAGCCTATACTGCGCTTGTATCACCTCGTGTCTCCCACTAACATAGATCATGTGGAAGTGACATTTCAACAAGATGCCATATGGGGTTCACACCTTTTTATTTGATGCATAGCAGAAAGGAGATGAAGGTAAACAGTCAAAACACCATGGCGCAGCGAAAGTATCTAGATCGGAACTAAGGGGCAAACGAATGTGAATTTTCAACCTTCAAACATTCTTTGATTTTCAATACCAAAGGCTCGAATGCCCACACAATGGATACCTAATGCACCAATTTACACGTTTATAATGACAAATTTAAGTTAGCTGAAAGGTACATGTACCACCATGGTTCACGTAAATTTAATGATTTATTCATATAATATTGGGCATTAAATAGAATATGTAATTCGAATGCTAAAATTTACTATCAAATGTTACTTAAACGAATGAACATTCGAATGTTACAACATTCGTTGGACCTGAATTGGAACAACAAAAGTTCGATCAGACTGAAATAACGTTTTCCATAGAGGCTACATGCATAACAATTCAGTAGGTAGGTCTGTTCTTGTGGTCAGGGAAGCTGGCAGACGAAAATCTCATGAAAATTTTACTCAACTTCTAATGCGTATTTTCAATGTTTGAATACATTTTTGGGATTGATAACACTGTAACAAAAATCTATGACTAGATTTTTGAGCAACTATTATTACAAGGTTGTTTTTATGGACACTTTTTTTCGGAAGCTATAATTTTCTTGTTGATCTCTACTATTAAGTACTACCATACCTAACTCAAGTGACACAAACCCTTGATGTAACTGCACAACCCTTTAAACCAATTAACACAAGGCATCGAGATTCCCTCACTAGCGTTGATGAACCTTTACTGACTCATCATTCCTCAACTGATAATAGATCATTAGTACAAACTCATGATAACACAGCCCTTAGTGTGAGTCGCCTTCCTAAACTCAGTTTGCCAACCTTCTCTGGAGAACCCTTGTCATGGCAAACATTTTGGGACTCATTTAGTGCTGCTGTACATTCAAACTATACTCTATCTGGAGTCCAGAAGTTTAACTACTTGAGAGCTCAGCTACAAGGGGATGCTGCCAGAGCTATTGCAGGTTTCCCCCTCACAGATGCAAACTATACACATTCCATTGATCTTCTCAGGGAACGATTTGGGCAGTCACATAAGATTGTTAATGCTCATATGCAGGCGCTGCTGGATTTACCTAACCCATCAAGTGATATGACAGAACTAAGGAGATTCTATGATTCTGTTGAAAACCATATTAGAGGTCTATCATCCTTAGGAAAGTCCCAGGAATCGTATGGAGCTCTGCTGATACCGATCATCCTTGGGAAGCTACCAATAGAGATAAGACACAATCTAGCACAGGAACATAGTAACCTGGAATGGACTATTGATGAGCTTAGAGGAGCGATACTAAAGGAAATACAGATACTTGAACATCACATCTACTGCTTTGCCCTCTAGCACTCATGGACCAATGATGACCACCGCTTCATTATATGCCGGCACTCGAACACCCCACTTCAAAAATTATCAAGGTACACCTAGTAAGAAAGCTGTATGTGTTTATTGTAAGGGAGCCCATACACCCAATCATTGTGAGGTAATTACTGATAGCCAAAAGTGTCTAGAGGTGGTTAAGAGGGAAAAGCTTTGTTATAATTGTCTTGCACATCATAAGGTGTCGGAATGTAGATCTAAACACAGATGCAACAAATGCAAAAGAAAACATCACACTAACCTTTGTGATGGTAGAGAGAATACAACAGAACAATCTGATACAAAGAATAATGATACACCACCCACAAACCATGCAATGTTAAGTGCCATACACACAGCAGTAAACCTTCAATCCAATGCATCAAATCAAGGGGTTCCCAAAACAACCACATGTATATTGAAAACAGTGATAGCAACAGTTAGTGCAGGGGGTAGACACACAAAGGCAAACATACTATTTGACGAAGGGGCACAAAGGTCCTTTGTTTCTCAGAAGCTGTCAACCTTACTTAAGTTGCACCCCCACAATACAGAAAACATACGCATATCAGGATTTGGAGCAGAATCTCCATCAGATCAGTTGTTGGGCACAGTCAATATTTATGTACAGTCATTACCTGGAGAACAAATGCCAGCGTCAGCACTCATTGTCCCGTACATAGCGACTCCTCTCCAGAATTCCTTTCAGGCCTGTGTCAAGAATATTCCACACCTGCAAGGCCTTGTATTGGCATATCCTATTACAAGAGGAGAGATCTCACTTTTAATTGGTGCCGACCATTACTGAGATTTCATTGAAGACCACATCATTCGAGGCAATGGCCCTACAGCCATGCAATCGAAACTTGGCTACCTCCTTTCAGGACCCCTACCCATAGTCCAGTAACACTAATATTCTACACATATCTACTACATGCAAAGAGGAGGACCAACAGGAAAATTTTTGGAATGTGGAATCCACTGGCATTACAAATCCCAAAGAAACAGACACCAGTTTTCTTCGGCAATATCAGAAATCTTCCATATCTCATGAGCCAGATGGTGGATACACTGCCAAATTCCCATGGAAGTACGATCATGCTCCATTGCCTACCAACTATGCTGTCTGTGAAAGGAGAACCCGATCATTAGCATGTCGCCTTAAGCAGGTATCAGAACTGTTGGAGAAGTATGACAATATCATAGCAGAACAAGAGAGGCTTGGTTTCATTGAGAAGATACATTCATCATCATTCAGTAAGCACATTCATTACATTCCACATCATGACCTCATCCACAACACCTGTCCGCATCATCTATGATTGGAGTTACCATCAGTCTAAGGATCATCCAAGTCTTAATGACTGTTTAATGGTTGGGCCACCCTTTCAGAATGAAATTTGTTCAATCATGTTACGCTTTCGTTTTCATAACATTGCACTATCAACAGATATCGAAAAGGCATTCTTACATGTTAATTTGAATGAAGCTGATTTTGACTATAAGAGATTCCTATGGCTATCCATACCAAGTGACCCAGAAAGTGCATTCCAAACTTAAATCTGTTCTGTTTGGTTCAGCCAGCTCTCCCTTTATACTGAATGCAGTATTAAGTTATCATCTAGACCAGTTCAAGTCACCAGTAGCTGCAGACATGAAGCGAAACCTGCACGCTGAT
Source organism: Spongia lamella (assembly GCA_963930835.1). Taxonomy (NCBI): domain Eukaryota; kingdom Metazoa; phylum Porifera; class Demospongiae; order Dictyoceratida; family Spongiidae; genus Spongia; species Spongia lamella. Next base: position 3,165,979 of record OZ005753.1, read on the forward strand.
AACATCATTTCCGGAGTCTCCTCTGAATCACTAGCCACAGAGTACTACACAGAAGCCAGGTCTACCACGCTGCAGGCTAAGTTCAATCTTAGATCTTGGGCGTCTAACAGTAAGGAACTCCAAGCACTAGCAATGACTGACAATGTTGCAGACAAGGATACCAATGTCAATATCTTAAGATTAAGATGGAACATTTCCACTGACATGATTACCTTCGTCTCAAAGGATATCCTTCCATTGGATATTTCATTGACTAGTAAACAAGAAGTCCTACAACATGCATCACAACTGTATGACCCATTAGGCTTCCCTGCTCCAGTGACCGTACAAGCTAAGATATTTATGCAGGAACTCTGGAAGCAAAACCTTAGCTGGGATGAACCACTAAATGAAGCTCTTAGACACACATGGTGCAATATTGCTCAAGAGATACAAAGATCTACTAAGATGGTACTGCCAAGATGCTACTGTATTTCATCCCATTCAACAACATCACTTAAGCTTGTGATGCCCATTCAGCAACATCACTTAAACAACAACATCACATGTGTTTGCTGACGCAAGCACGAAAGCGTATGAAGCAGTAGCATACCTTTGTGAAGGACAGCAATCTTCCCTGGTAAACACGTGTAGCACCACTGCAGACTAAAACACTCCCTAGACTTACCCCTCAACAGAGGCGTAGCTAGGGGTGGGTATGGTGGGGCATTTGCCCAACCGTCACTGATCTTTGCCCCACCATCAAGATTTATTATTTTATAAAATATATAATGTAGCTATTGTAAAAACAACGTTACTTCTTTAAAATGCACTGAGAGGAGCGGTATCAGCAGTGCTGTTACGCTGGTGACAAGTCGCGTGACAAAAATAAGGTCACGTGATCCTTTAGTTTAAAACATTAAAATGGAGTCGCAAAAATGGTGGATTGCAATGATGCGCCATAGTGGATGATGTGGATCACCATCGTCACCCCGTCTGATTCGTGTTTTGTGAGCTGGTACCGCAGGTATTTTATGAGACAAGACATAGCAATTGAATGGCTTGTACATGCTGAAGTACCTGACCCGTAAGCCCAATGACTGTCCACTGAATTACAAGGTTCATATAGAAAAATTACTGATGAAGCCTCCAGCCTTCGACATGCATGCGGACTGGAGCTTTGAGACAGCTGGATATCAAGGTCAAGTAATGCATGTGTAAACGTGTGTCCCAACACCCAGGTTATAAAGTTAAGCGCCTGTGTGAAAAACAGGGTGCCTCCTTACTGTTGGCCTTGTGTATACATGCGATCTTGTGTGGTTGCAAAAATTATTATTATATCAAACATTATATTACTGATATATAATTTCAATGCCCACTGATTCAAGTAATCCAGAGGCACATGAGCTCGCATAGTCGTGATCATCGCTGGATAGTTTCCTGGATCTTTTAATGGAGTACCTATAGCTTCATGCAGCAGCATTTGTTATATATCACATCATAGCTAGGATAGTGTGCATACACTTTTCAAAAGAAATAAATGCTCACATGAAAGTGGGCATATGTATGCATTAATATATAACGATATACATAGTTGCATGCTTGAACCGTTGCCCGACCATCAAGAAATGGCTGGCTACGCCCCTGCCCCTCAAGCAGTTGGAGTACACAAAATAATTTCACTTACAGACTTAATAAATTACTTGCAGTGACAGCCTACGTACTGCGATTTGTTGGGAATACCAAACAACCAAATTCAATGAACATTGGACCATTAACACCTCAAGAACTGAGCAAAGCCACACTAACATGGATTCAGAATCGTCAACAACAAAGGTTTGCCAAGGAACTTGACAACCTAAACTCTAAAGCTTCAAACCACTTGTCACTAGTACGACGACTTCGTTTATTTCTAGATGACCACAAACTCATTCGCTGTGGTGGCAGGATTCATAATGCTCCAGTCAAGGAGCTTACAAAGTTTCCATACCTTCTTCCACAGAGACATCCATTCATAATCCTAGTCATACGCGATTACCATGTCAGACAATTTCAAGCAGGAGTGAACAACACAGTCACAGCTATCTGTTAAATGTATTGGGTCCCTGCCATAAGGCAATGTGTGAAAAAGACAATAAGACAATGTGTGATTTGCAGGAAATGCTCAGGGGCACCATACAAGGCTCCAGACCCACCACCACTACCCAAAATGCAAGTACAACAATCTGATCCCTTCAACCACAGGAGTCGATTTTACAGGAGCATTATATGTTCGAGGGATTGAAGGAGAGAACAAGGTTTACATTTGTCTCTTCACATGCACTGTTACTAGAGCGGTACACCTGGAGGTAGTGACAGACCTAACCAAACAAAGCTTCATCCAAGCATTCAGAAGATTTGTTAGCCAGAAGTCATTACCTCGCACCATGATATCAGATAATGCCTCAACATATCTTGCCGCAGCTGATGAACTTAAGAACTTGTTTCAATCAACTTCACTCAAGGAAACTCTAGGCAGACAAGGTGTTGAATGGAAATTCACCCCTGCTCTTAAGAAATTGCTAGGACGATCCTTTGTCAGTCTCTCCAGTCTACATACGATCACCACAGAAATTGAAGCATTTCTAAACAATCATCCACTAACCTATGTATCTTCAGAAAGTGATGACCCAAACCCACTTACACCTGCACACCTACTATATGGAAGAACAATAATCACACTACCTCACATTCCAGTTGTAGAGGGTGAGATTGATGATCCTGACTATGGGAACACTTCCCGACTTGAACTGACCAGAATGCTAAAATTACAATCTCAGCTCTTAGAACACTTCTGGAGCCACTGGAGGCATGATTATCTAACCTCCCTTCAAGAATTCCATAAAGTAACAGGGAATAACAGTCAACGGGTTAGTGTGAGCGATGTGGTCGTGGTACACAGTGAAGGACCAAGGCTGAGCTGATGATTGGCATTTGTCAAGCAACTGATGAAGGAGAATGATGGAATGATTCGTGCGGCACACATTCGCACCAGTAGCGGTGAAACTAGTCGTCCAATTACCAAGTTATACCCCTTAGAGATTTCAGCAAGGGAACAGCAGGTTTTGACCACTGAGAAGACTGTTCGATGTTCTACTTCACAGCCAAGAAGTACCAGGGGAGCTGCGAATAGAGTACATGAGCTTATATCTGAGTGGACTAAGATGCTTCACCCCCCGGGAGTGTCGAGAAATTTGAGTAATTATAATTATAGCCATTGTATTTAGTGTTTATTTAGAGGAATTGTATTTAGGTAATTAGGACAACACAGGCTGTACTTTGATTGGGTATTTTGAACTACTGTCAGAATAATAGGTCGATCCCTCCAAAGTGGAGTTACGCAAAGAGCTCGGTCTGGCTCTCTGTTCTAATTCATATTGCTGTCATCATATACAATAGTTGAAGAACATCTGAAATATATTTATAATCACACATGTTTTGAAGTTCCACAATGTAATGATGAAGTACACACGAAAACATCATAGTGTGAATAGCAGGCACTTCCGATTCGAATGGTATATGAAAGATAACATGATGACAAAAAGGCTGACTTGTGTGGCGATAATGCGGCTCAATTATGGTGAAACGCAACACTGCTGTTTCATCGTTTCATGATAAGTAAGTTCTTTATCATAGAATATAACTTTATAATCTTGTAGGTTATAAAAGTGGTTTTTGTTTCATATATGGTAATAGTCTATTTCCTTTGACAGAAGACTATCGCAGTTGGCTTTAAATGTACACAGTATGTATGCTCTCCAGTTCAAAATAAGTTGGGCTTCGAAGAAGACTACCCTTTAGTGTTACAGTAAAACAACTTCATAATACTTAGTATTATCACTAAAGTAGTGGAGTATAATTAATGCTGGTTTAAACAAAATATTTAAAATTTAATATTAAAAATCTGACACATCACTTTAAACTTTTAGTGAAGATTAATTTATCAATGTAGTCTGTGTAACTGAAATTTTATGCAAACCATTCAAAGGGTGTCCAAGTTATGGATACTTTTAACCTCCAGTGTATAAAGTTCTCACAAGCACACCTAAGTGCTTATGTACTTTAATCTGAAAATTGTTTTGACAGGTAGAGCAATGCATAAGAGAAATGCTGCTACAAATTTGGTTGATGAAGAAATGGGTGAATTATTGGACAACAAGTGTGATATACAGAATGAAAAGTTAAAATAAAAATTCTGGGGTTTATGCAAGCCCACTAAAAAAGTGCGCAATGAAAATAAAAGTATGGAGAAAAAATGACAGCTACAAAAACTTTTGATGGAAGAAAGGACTCTACCATATAGCAGATTTTTATGTGCGAGGTCCAAATATAAATTTGCGAATTAGTACAGTATTTGCACTATTCTTATGTTTTCGTTTAATATTCTTATACATTTCAACAAGATTATTCGCAAATAAAAAATACATAGCAAACATTTCTTCTGAAGCTGATTCTCTGAGTTTGCAAAAATTTGGACTTGTAATATATACCCGCTATATGGTATAAGGCTGCATCAGAAGATTGGCTGAATTTGGGTTACAGATTCTACATGAAACAATTTATCAAAGAGAGTATAACGAGTAAATCGGGCAGATTTGCTTGGACAGTTACTCAATAAGCCAATACTATATAACTGTCAATAATCTTATCACTCTGTGTACGATTTTATTGTTGAGTGGTCATGCGCTAGAATAACTTCCAATATAAACCTTGGTCTAAGAAATATTTTACTAGCAGTTTATTATGAGAATGGCCATGGCTCATTGACTGTAACATAAAATTACTAGTTTTGAAATCAGTACAAGCCAGTTGCAGAGGGCAATCAAATGAACCTGTAACAAAAAGTACCTAATAAAGATGCTACATTTCTATGTTGCTTATCTTTGAGATGTAGCATAAAACCCAAGGAAACAGCTTTTCAGGAATCACAAGTAACTTACTATTCAACATGTTATAAACACGGTATTCATCCTGATAGTATACATGTACAACTCAACCATGCTACAGCATATTTGTTTGCTAAGGATATGCAGCCTACCCTGATGCTTAGGTTATGTGATTGAATTACATGTACCCCCAATGTTATGTACAGGTAGCTATGACAGTTGTATCCAACATATCTGCTATTTTGGTATCATAGTGAATCAAAACGTGACTAACTAGACAGATGTTTGAACATCGGGGGGCAAGCCTGAACTGATCAACTAAAAAGATTAGCATCTGGCAAAAGCTTTTTCTCTGAGCCGTCCGTGTTGAATTGTTGTCAACAAACCATTATCAATACACGTGCAGTAATTGGAGAACAAGTGTCTTCTTTCTCGTTCTCTTCGTGCTGCTAGCCTTGAATTGATTCCAGTGTTTCCATACTTCTTCTTAATCCATACAACTCCCTTCTTCTCCTCAGTCTTTCTTCTCTCTCCATAGTATATTAAATTCAATCAATATGCACATTTAGACTATCTGTACTCTATTAAATTTGCGCCGTTTATTTCTCGTGGCATGAACCACTGTACGAACATATATGGAGTGTCAGTAATCTTCTCCATTTATAACTTTGTGGAATGAACCACCATACGAACATATATGGAGTGTCAGTAATCTTCTCCGTTTATAATTTCATGGCATGAACCACCGTACAAACATATATGGAGAGTCCAGTACTCGAAGTAGGATTTTGTCGTGTTACATACACACTTGTATGAATTTCACGTAATTTATCTGTGTATTATTGCGCATGAACCACCCTACCAAACTTACAGTAGTGTGGGGTGGGCCGGATTTTGCCGTCGTTTTCCACGCACGAACGACCACGAGATTCCACGTTAGTGTGGGGCTCGCCCCAATTAAAGGCAAATCATTACGATAAAAATTCATTATTGCCTAAGCCTACGGTGATGATTTATCAAGTTTAGTCACACAAACAAGCACCATAAAATTCACAGTGGCCGGTACTCAGGAATGGTGGCACTGATTTCCTCCATAGTCGGCCCTTTTGACAAAGGATTAGTAACACAGTTTATTTGCTGAAAGATTAATCACTTGTGCTATAATCTGTGCTTACACTATTTACGTAGTATGCAGTAGTCACAAGCGCCCTTTCGAATCCAACTAGGCTAGCTATGACAAAATCGAATGGGTATTCTTCACTAATCTCTTTATACAGGTGTCTCTATTCACTGGACTGGACTACTGGACTGAGATTTTTTCATTTGTATACATTTTAAATTTTAATTTGAAGATTACTTGGCTAGTCAATGATTGATGCATGACATATAGTAACATTATCAATAATCGTATTATTGCTGTAAATATACACATGTACATGTACGTAGCTTAAAATAAGGTTTAAAAATTGGTTGGGTGCTGACAATAGACTATCATTGCTTTTCTTAATATGAAATTATTTTTGCTACCAAATTAGATTTTGCTTAGCCAACTGCTGAAATAAACGGTGATATGTTATTTTGTGGCTAGTCAGGAAGTTACAATCATGTTTATGGCTATGTTGCAACTTTATATTTTGTACCTTTCATTAGTGAACACTATCATAACAGCAAACACACTGCCAAGTTGATATTGCTATTGCCATTGTTGGCAAAGGTTGCTAAAAAAGCTACAGTCAAGAAGTCAGTGTATTGCTGTAGACTGTAAGATAACAGAATATGTACTATAAATCCAAAGTAGCTGCTTCATGATTACTTAAAAAGAATTTAGGTCTCTAAGTATTAAGTATATTTTGTGATAAACTAAAAAACACCAAAAAGGAGCTGAGTAGTCCAATCCAGTGAACGGAGACACCCTCAAATAAAATTGCATAAATATTCAGTCCAGTAGTCCATTAATAGAGACACCCTTCAGTCCGGTCTTAGTCCATCTTAGTCCAGCCACTCTACTCCTTGTTTTAGTACCTGTCTTTATTTTTATCAGTTTTTGTACCCCATAGAGGAGTTGTAGATGCAGTGCTCCAACTTAAATGGATTCATGTTCTACCAATTATTTTAGCTTTAATTTTCCACCATTTGCGAGGTCAAAGGTATTGGGTGTTCTATTACAAAAACATGACAACTGCAATTTAATTACTTTTGACCGACTTCCAATTGTTGACATGGTTACAAAATCAATTATCCGCATGTTGCAATTTCTCTATTACATAGAATTCAAAATAAGGAATGGAAAATACATATATGGACAAATGGCCAAACACTTTAACAATGTACTGTTTAGCCATTTACAAAAGTGTTTGGTTGTTCTGGATTTAGTATAAGGTATTGAGAAAGTAGTTTGAAAAAAGGGCCAGATTTTTTTCATGTATTTGGAAATGACCAATTTTAGTGGGAATATGGCTGATGGCCAACTGCTATTTAAAACACAAACAGCATAGTTACAGCAGCAACAACAACAACACACACACATGCAACAACACAAATTCCTGATATTAGTATTATACTAAATTTCTTACACTGCTTCGAGCTTGGCACATCCTCTATAGAGGACCCACTGGTAGCTTCAGTGGTGGTTGCATCACTGGGCGTATCCAAAAAACCTTCTGAAGGTACCGGCTTATCGCCCACTTCATCATCAAATTCTTTAGTAGCTTCATTTTCTACTTCAATAAATTCTTCAGTATCATTATTCATCTTTACCTGCTTCTAAAACGCTAGTCAACTAAATGACAGTGATAAAACCAAATTTGCGCGCTAAAAATACCTGCACTCGACAAGGTGCGAGACAAGGTGAGCATTAATAGAATTGATATTTGTATCTCTCTTTTCTAGATTTGTAAAACGGTCTTGCCACAAGCTAAATGTTGTCTGAGACTTTGCAGAGACCAAAGCCTGGAGAGACAGAGGAAGACGTCTTAGCATTACAAGAAGAGTTTTTGAAATCTGGAAATCTTCCATCTGCTATATTAGTTAAAGCAAACGATGAGAATCTGGGATATAGAGGTATTATTATTATTATTATTATTGTTAATTGGTCAAAAGAAAGACAATTAAAGTCTTATAAAAACCAATCTCTAGCTGATTAGCTATATATAAGTTTAGTTTTGAAAATAAGTACATTGGGGGCTGAGACAATATCATGGGGTAGACTGTTCCAATAATTTATAATTCTTTGAGTAAAACTAAATTTTCTATAATTAGTGTTGGAGTGATTCTTGTAGATTTTCATCCCATTACTTCTAGTACGGTTAAGGTTGATTGTAAAAAACTCATCACCATTTAGTAGCACTAGGCCATGTATTGGTGATATCATATATGTTATATCTATGGTGATATTTAGACTTAGAGATGCACGTATAGTCTCGCCGTCTTATACTACGTTCACACGAGCATGCTTACTTGGTTTGGCTCGGATCAGCACGGATCGGTTCGAAAAGGCGCACGATTCACACGAGTTAAGGTAGCTTGATTTGGCCTGGAAATCTAAGCGCCTCATACGAAACATTAATTTAAAATATTGCGCGCCGCTTTACTAAATGTTGAAATGGACCCTTTCTTGTGCTGTTATTTGCTTCCGTAGTTAACATCTTTGTCTGCAAGATCACAAGCAGTAAAAACAAGGCATCGTCGCTTGCAAGAAGCATGAAGACGAATCAACGGACTTCGGAAGCGGGCCAAAAGAAACGATTGTCAGCATTCACTATCACCTGCAGTCTTCTCCTCCAGTGGAATGGTGGTACTGGGTTGCCCTAACAAGTAGCAGATTCGCGTAGAGCGTTATTAAGCTCAGTATTGAGTAGAAATGCGCGCAAGTGCGAAAAAGCTGTCGTCCTGCACCTACTTGTGGCATACTTTTCCGTTCATACAGCATTAAACGAACCGAACCAAACCGTGCTCAACCGAGTAGCCTGGTTATTTTTACCGGCCAGCTCGGTTTGGAACAGTTTGGTTTTTTGGCCGTTCACACGTGAATTTTTATCGAGCCAAGTCGAGCCGAACTGGGCCAAACCGGGTAAACGCGCTCGTGTGAACGAGGTATTAGTCTTGCTAGCCATGCAGACCACCAATTTTTACAGGACGTTATCTCCCTGTAAAAGTTAGTGGTCTGGCTACGTGAGACTATCGCCATCTGTCTCGCTACCTAGTCTCATGAACCAGATCTTTTTCTTATAGAGGGTAGAGCAACTAACCACACCATCTATAAGACTCGCCTTGATAAGCTATCTCAACCAAAAACACTCTGGCTGTAAAAAAAGGAGCGACCAAGAACTAAAAAAGGCCTGGATAAAAAATTGTTAATGTTTTGCGGCCTGACTTGTGATTATTAAAATTTTATTTCCATCAACAGTAACACTACACAGGCCTTGGCCGCCCATTTTGATTTCACATCTCTTTTATCCAGGCCTTTTTTTAGTTCTTGGCCGTTCCTTTTTGTACAGCCAGGGTGATTTTGGTTGAGATTTCACTTCTTTTTTAGAAATAACAGGTTATTATTAGTTACATATATGCAGAACATTAGTGACCATTCTATTAGAGAGTATCGATCTATTGTTGCTACAATTACGAGTCACCAGGCTTTGTCACCAGGTCTAAACCAAGGCTCAGCATTTCATCCCACCATATACTTATAAAGACGGCTTATTTCAACTATGTTGATATAAGCACCTCTTTTAAAAAATTTTGTCAAAAATTACACCTACTTGTTTTCGTGATCATAAAATCGGCTATGCTGCTCCGATTTACAATTCCATCAAAACGGTCCACTTTTAATGTTAGATTAGTGCCTGATAAAATTTCAGAACGATAGCACCAACAATTTTTCCGGTTGGCGTGTCAACAAATTGGTTAAAATTTTTATCAACTATTGCTCATATTTTCCTCAATTTTACTGCAAGTCATACCAAATTTTGTGGAGATGTAGGGTTTAGGTAGCGCTACTTGTGCACCAAATTTCGTTGAAATTGTTGCACAAGAACATAGTTTCCATACGCTTTTATTGTTTGGTGCGAAGAAGAAGAAAAATACGAAGAAAATCCGACGAGTTTCAGGGACTCGTATCTCAGGAACTGCTGGGGCTATTTCTTTCAAATTTGGTATGTAAGGTACTGTATATGAAGACACTAAAATATGTAGATTTGGTAGAAATAGGTGCCATAGTTTTTGAGTTATGATAGGCTGAAGTCGGCTACTTGACCAGTCGCGTAAATAACACACTGGTGTGCCCATGCGTATTTTTCTTGGTTTCACGTATTTTTGGTTTCTTGGCCACTGACGCACTACCGTGTGTCTTGATATTGGGATGCAATTATTCGTAACTTATATAATATTTAAATACTTGACTGTGGAAGCTTGCACACCTCTTCGTCTAGGGACAACAAGCCTAAAAATGAGTCATCCAAAAACATCAATAATTGGACAAATTAATCTATTTTCGGATGGCCTTTCCTATTTACCTAGTGTATTTTCTGTTGGTTGAATGTAAAGAATAAGACAAAAAATAAACTTCCACAAGAATACATAGATTGCATTATGTCCTTGCATGTGATGCGTGGTATTTAATAGCTGTATGGTATGCGTTATTTTACTCTAGACCACATGTACAGACAGGTCGGTGTTGTGAGTTGTAAACCGCTATTCTTTTTTATTACAAGCATGGAAGATTCGCAATTCCAAAATTTAATGGATGAGATTTAAAAATCTCAACACGAGGTGGAAAGTAAACTATCTTCCTCAATCACTGAGCTGAAGGAGAAAGTGACTTCGGTGAAGCATGAAGTGACTACAGTACAGGAGAAGACTTCACGGGAGCTGGCGCAAAGATAAGCTAATCCAGCCAGCAGCGAAAGAGGAGCTCAAAAAGATTAAGCCTAAACACATTAAAGTGGCAGGCAGCTCCTAGTTTGGATGAGCTACAGTCCAGCACTATGATAACTACCCATTGGCTGCAGACTCGGATGATGAAAAACGGCTTGAAAAAGCTGAGAAGGAGGCAGAATGGGCATCCGCTAAGTGCTGACGAGGTGGTGCCACTGCAGAGAAGGCGGAATTGGACTGAGACAGGTGGGCCCAGTGCCAAAAAAGGACCTATCATCACACAGACAGCTGTGCCAACTCCACTTATGTCCCAGGGACAGCCTAGACCCTGTGTGTTAGGACCCTGTTACAGTGTGGAGGCTTTGGCCACCTGGCTGCTGGTTGTCCAGTGAAGGACAAGACAGTGTATCCTTTAGGTCAGCCTATGGTAAGGGGTGCTGAAGTGTCTCATGTGCTTAACCACGTTTCAGTTGAATTGTATTCACAGGTGGTATGTGTTAAACCAAATTTTGGGAAGTAGAAACCTCTGAGAGAGAATCTGGCCCAAGTCATGGATGTTTAGGGCTGCCTCAAACAAGTTATCTTTTTGGAGAGAAACCCCCTCTCTGGGTGATTGATTGTATAGAGAAGGGCTATCGCTTACCACTTAAGTTTCTTCTCCCGCTCTACTCCCAGTGTAATCATAAATCGGCTGAACTGCACCATCCCTTTGTGGAGGAAGCAGTGCAGAGCCTATAATGTCAAACCGCTATGTGGATGAGAAGCCATATATGTATAACCCTTTGTCAGTTTCAAACTCTACACCTTATAACGGGTAATTTGGCCTAGTTCTAAACCTTAGATATTTAAATCAGTTCCTGCATGTGTCACACTTTTTAAGTATGAGGATTTGTGTGTGGCGGCATTAATGTTTCAGAAGCATGAATTCCTGTTCAAATTTGACCTAAAGTCAGGTTATCACCACATCGATATTCAGATGAAATACTAAAAGTATTTAGGGTTCCAATGGGGGCAGGTGGTAAAATTGTATTTACTGTCCTTCCCTTTGGGCTGTCTGTCTACCTATTCACCAAAGTCATGAAGCCACTGGTTAGATTATGACGTAAGAGAGGCTTAAAAGCTATTGTTTGCTTGGATGATGGTGTTGTGGCAGTGAAAGGGATGCCTGAAGCCCTGAAAGAGAGTTGCATGGTCAAGAATGAGCTAGAAAATGTGGGCTTTGTTGTTATTGTGGCAATAGGAACCATCCTCTATGATTGAGCGGTTGGGCTATGAAATTGACCTTGCTAATGGAGAGTTTACAGTACCAGAGCATAAGATTAACTCACTTAATTGCCAGTTGCTTGTGGTGACCAAGGCTCAGCTGGTGACAGCATTGGTTTTAGGCCATTTTACGTGACTGATGACCCATAGTTTGTATGCTGTCCTTAACAATAAAACAGCATAGTGCCAAAAAAAGTTACTCTGACCCCGGAGACATCACAAGAGTTGAGATTCTGGCTTAACGAAATACCAAAGTTCAATGATCAGCATATATGACCCAAACCATCGGCAGTCAGGGTAGTGTATTCTGATGCTAGTGCCACCGGTTATGGAGGCTATACAGTGGAGCATGGCACCATGGTGGGCCATTGGTGGCTAATGGCCAGTGATCCGCTGAGGATGCCATGCAGAGCTTCACATGGCAGGAGCTCTATGCAGTCAGGCTGGTCCTAGAGGCCTTAAAATCTAAGCTTGAGAATGAACGTGTGCGCTGGTTTACAGATAATCAAAACGTAGTACGTATTGTGCAATATGGTAGCAGACAGCCAGCGCTGCAAGATGATGCGCTTCTGTATGTGTGAACCACCATATCCATATAGAGCCTGAATGGGTCCCTAGAGAACAGAATGAGCTTGCTGACTACTACAGTCGCATGGTCGATTATGATGACTGGATGCTAAATCCAGCCATCTTTAGCTGGTTAGACAACCTATGGGAGCCCCATACAGTAGATAGGTTTGTGAACACAATGAACAACCAATTGCCACGATTTAATTCTAGATTTTGGGTCCCAGGCTCTGAGGCCATTAATGCGTTTACATGTAACAAAGGTGTACCCAATAATAGGGCTGAAACAGATAGTGAATTTACTATCCAGAATCCTGTTCCTAATATTCATGTATAGTGACATCATCAGTTTTCTATTTTTAATGCTATATATCTAAACTTACACATTTAGATGTATTGTGATATGCTTAAAATTCAGCTAATGAAGTACCTTAAGCAAAGAATAATCGTGTGCTAAGACCTGTTATTACATTGCCTGCTTCAAATTTTTATTTTACTCTTGTACACATATTGCTGGATATTGATGCTACTTCAATCTGAAGGAATTCAAACCTAAGCGCTGGCAATGGTCACAGCCTAGAGGGCCGGTATGTATGACCCTGACTTCTTAATGTTGACTAATGGTCTCAGCCTAGAGTATGACTAAGTAAGTAAGTAAGCCCTAAGTATGACTTTGCGTAAGGTTAATGTATTGATGAATGTGCACATGCTACACACAGACGTAATTAAGGTCTTAAGATACTCAGGTAGTGCTATGGTAAACATCAGGTTTTTACATAGGGACACTTGTCAGTCTATTTAATTGTTGGATGTATTGTTGCCATGTTCCTGTAGATGTGCTAGCACAACAAAGCTGGAAGCTACTTCAGGAGTTCGATGACCCAGAGCTGGCCAGTAAGCTGCCAAGCACCATTCTGTAGAGCTGTGCAGATAGTATGGTTACTAAGTATTTACGGGCATAACACCATCGACAGATCCTTTTGTGGGAAGGTTTGCAGCGATCACTGACAAAGCCAGTGGTTAAGAAAGAGCCAGTCTCGGTAGGCACGTTGGAGGCAATAGTCCAAGATACTGAGGAATCTGGATCACTGTCGGATTTGTGATTGGCCACTCCTTGCCTTTTGAGTTTTTCTGGCTTTCTACGCTTTAGCGAACTGATTAATCTCTTAGGCCTTGCAATTTCACAAGAGATGATGAAGATAAGGATTGTATCCAGTAAGACTGACCAATTCTGGCAAGGCGACAAGCTGCTGGTGGCTAGGACCAACACTCCTACATGTCCAGTTACCATGTTGGAATGTTATATGTGCAGAACTGGCATTACTTGTGAAGACGAGCGTTTCATTTTTCGACCAATACAAAATACTAAGACAGCTGAGAAGCTTAGGGAATCAGGCAAGATCAGCTATAGTTAACTGCCTGAGAGGATTATTTTGGAAAAAGTTGGTGGAGCTTGGGCTCCCAGCAGATGAGTTTGGGCTTCATAGTCTGAGAGTAGGAGGTGCATCAGCTGTTGCCAATGCCAAGGTTGTGACAAATTGTTTAAGAGGCACAGCAGAGGATGCCAAGGACGGCTATGTTAAGGATGACGTCAAATCCAGGCTTGAAGTCTCCAGACACCTAAGCCTGTATCTTCATTGACCACCTTCTTTGTTTACTCTATGTTACAAGTCAGTTGTGGTTTGAGTGTATGCATGTGCATGTTGGGGTGTGTTAATTGTATGATGTGGGAGGTGTATTTTCTGTTGGTTGAATGTGAAAAATAAGACAGAAAGTAAGCTCCCACAAGAATACATAGATTGCGTCATGTCCTTGAATGTGACACGTGGTATTTAAGTTCTATATGGTGTGCGTCATTTCACTCTAGGTCACGTGTACAGACAGGTTGGCACCCACCCTCCCTCCCTCAAGAAGAATGTTTCCTTAACAGAGTTTCATACAATGGACAGCTTCCAGCCAGCAATGGACTGTTGTAGTTAATTTTTTGACACATGGTGAAGTGGAGCGATTTTTTGGGTTTTTCTCCTCCTTACTTTATTATTATTTGCGCTAGCCTTCACCCCACCATACATGCTGCTTAGTAGTGTTTTTTTGTATGCTTCCATTGTAATTTTATTGGTTTGTGATGCAGCGGTGTTATGTTATGCTGTATGCTGTGTAGTATAGCCAGCCTAGCGTGGCACAAACCAGTTGTAGTTTAGTGTATGCATGTGCATGTTGGGGTGTGTTAATTGTATGATGTGGGAGTCTTAAAGCCAAACCAAATCTTCATTGCGTTCACGTGAAAGGGCAACTCTTCTCTCTAAATATATATGGTTTATTTAGTTTAAATCCTAAGAAACCGAAGTGTCATTGAATCAGTCATCAGATACATGTGATTCCCTAAAAATATTGAAAAATCAGCCATGTGAGTTCACGCTTGGCATTTTTCTATTCTATCACTCTTCTGCTACCTACTGATATGTACATAGTTTTCAACCACGTATATTGCTTTACAGTGAAAATTGAACTGATTTTCCATAAACTCCTCCACAAATTAAACATAAAAAGTCGCAATCACTGGGCCTGTTAGAGTCGCAAAAACATATGATAATGATTCAGGTAACTTCACTGATATTAGTGTAAATAATGAAAAGTATATATCAGTAGATAGTAGGAGACTTTTTTACAAGACAACATATTTTAGTATGGAAAACGTCAAGTGTTAATTCAATCAAACAACTGATTGTTGATGGTTTTTAGGGAATCATGTGCATCTGATTATATATATTAGAGAGCAGAAGAGTTGCCCTTTCAGATGAACACGATGAAGATTTAGATAGGTGAATGGGAAGGGCCGTCCAAGAATAGATGAATTTGTCCGATTATTGATGTTTTCAGACGGCTCACTTTTAGGCTCGTTGTCCCTAGACGAAGATTCGTAGAAGTCTGATTTTTTGTGTGCTAGCTTCCACAGCCCTGAAGTCTCTAAGGACATGTCAAGTTAAATATATTTTCCACTCTATACAGAAAGTTTAGGAGTCTTCGCTTTGTAAGTAGGTTTTTTAGGTATGTTTATCATATTGTGGTCATCACGCTCGATTCTGTAAGGTGATTGCTCTGAGAGGGGTATAAGGACTTATTTGTAGTTACAGTTCAGTGAATGTTTCTTTGTACTCGATACAAACATACAATACAAGAAAACAAGCAGTGACATAGCAAACTAACCCAGGCTAGTACTTCGCTATACCTCACCTTTTCTTCAAGCAAAAGAGTTACAAATATGCCAGAAATTGCTTTATTATAAGGTCCACTGGAGTCTTTTGTCTTTGAAACATGATGCGTTACTAGGTATGTGTGACGTAAATGCATACCCTCTATATATTCAGACGGTCTGAATATATTGTATAGCATAAAGTTTTGACAAGGTAAAAATTTGACGAATTCTCAATTTTTTGCATTTGACGAAAAAATATTGACGAAAGTTGTTTCAAGCCTCAATTTCTATTTAATGTGCTATATAAAGCAGAAGTATAGCAGTGCCATGTTATGTAGGATTTCTTTAAAAATTGATGGAAAGTGTTTTGACGAATGGACAAAATTTCATCAAATTCGTCAAAAAATTATACCACCAAATTTTATGTTATAAGAAATAAGTTAATGTGTTACTATCTAAAAACCATGTGCTGTCTCAACTATTGTAAAGATTCATCACTAAGGGGCCCATAGCAACACATACAAAATTTAATTATTTTGTTTAATACAAGTTTAAACATACATACAGTCACACAGCAAAACTTGATTGGTTTTTGTCACGCAAGCAACTCACCTCAAATGCATGGCACCCTTTGTTTTCGCTGACTGATAAACTTGAATAGACAACAGATAGAAACATTTTAGGCCAAAATAAACTTTACTGAGCAAAAGAAAATTAACAAATCAACTTATAAAACTAAAAGCCACAATCTATTGCATTGGTGTAGAGATGAACAATAACAAAAATTCCATGTCTCGATATAATATGTGAGTAATTATCATGATAATCAATATGATCATGATATCATTTTAGCTGATAGTGACAGTATTACAAACACTAAAATTGTTGACATACATAGGATATACTGATGTTAATGTTTATGAGCAATAAATGTTATGATAATCATGGTATTGACAATAATATTGTGCTGCTGATATTATAATATGTTCGATATTACATAATATGACATGATGTTACAATAATATCATAACACTATCCTACCCTACATTGGTGTGCCTATATATATACGTAGGTGTTGAATTTAAATATGTAGGTGGCATCAGGTTACACCACACTTGTATCCTTGATGTATACCACAACCAAGTATGCTTATATCCAGGTTATACCACACCTGTATCCTTTGATGTAAGGTGTTATCAAAGCAAAAAACCACATCCGGCCTACTTTGCTGTTATCTCGGAAAGCCCCTACACCTGTGGACACAAAATTGGCACCAATCAATAGTAGGCTCCCATGAACTATTTGATATTCCCAAATGTCACTTCGTTTTCTGCTCTATACCTTTAGCTCTGATTAATGAGCACCACTAAATTATTATGGGTGGTTAATAATTGCCAATCAATGAATGGGACAGAATTGAGTAGTGTGAAATGCAGTACTGAATGAAATGTGTTTTGTTTACTTCTATCCTGTCCAATGGACAGGTGTACTTGCTTACAGTAGGCAAACTGGACCATTCATGGTAGATTTGTAATATTCATACCAATTAATAATAGATACATTGAAAGAAATAGTAATGCAAGGTCATTTATTTTTGGATGCCATAATCTATTAATACTCTTTTAATGATAATAATGATAGCATTAAGTAATTGTCACAATTAAATTCAATCTAGTAAGGTAATTTTAATTTTCTATTTTTGGCTTCCCTTTTGTATAGATTCCTAATATATTCAAATTATATTTAATGATATTTTCAGCTCAAGTAAAGAAATCTTATTTCAAAGTGCGACAAGAAGCAAAACACAATACTGTAAGCTGTTTTCTAAGTTAATATGTTACATATAACTATATTATGCAATCTGCATGCAAGAAACAAGAAGGAGCCTACTTGGATAATTTGGCAACTAAAGATCGCCATACTAGTAAGATACTTTATTTCTTGATTGTGTTGTTTTCTATTTCACTGAATAGGAGATCATTGTATTGTTGCCACAGATGTGCAGGTATTTGTGTATTGTTTAGTCTCTTGTTTATTGTATTGTATGACTGTCCAGTTACGTATCTATTAGATCCATATATGATTAATTTTAAAATTTCTAGTACAGATTGATAAATTTTAAATGGAGTCCAACATATATTACTACAGTACTTCACTGTTTTTCTTGATTTCTTACTTTTGTAGTCGAGATAGAAAACTTAAAAACTAGACATATAATTTAGATTTAAAATCCGTAAATGGGGATCATTAGATTAGGGATATTGTAGCTATCATTTAATCATTTAATCTGTATCACTGTTGTATGATATTAATCGCTCATTTTAATAATGACATCACTGCTACCTGAATTACATACATTTCTTGTTTGGCACTCACCTGGTTTCTTGAGATCACTTTTGTCCTGGAAGTCAGTGTGTGTGTGTGTGTGTGTGTGTGTGTGTGTGTGTGTGTGTGTGTGTGTGTGTGTGTGTGTGTGTGTCCCCGCCCTCCACGCTATCATGTGAAATGAGGCCTGAATAACCAGTCAAACAGTCCACTGCTTTTCAGTTTCTTTATATGGCACTTGTTGTCAATATTATTGATGACTATGGCCTTAGTGACAAGGCACGTTGTGAATTCCTGCCAAGGTTGTATGTATGTGCGACCAAAAACTTTGAGGCCAAGAAGTTACTTATCAAAAATCTTTTTAACTCCTTGAATGACATACAATAGTTTATAGCATATTTTCACAAGTATGATTGGCTGGCTACCTTTTTCGTACCAACATTATTATAAAGATGGCCAAGTAACAAAGCCAATCATACTTGTGAAGATATGCTATAAACTATTGTATGTCATTCAAGGAGTTAAAATGATATTTGATAAGTAAGTTCCTGTATATTTATGGTTACAAGAGGTCCAGTCATTTTTGTAGTGTAATAATCGGATACTTGCAACTTTGAAGGCAATAAATGTTGCAATATTATTCCAATAAGCAATATATCAATATTTTTATCAGGCATACTGTATTGTATTGAAGCAATAGATATTGCAATATATCGATATATTGTAATATTATTGCATCCCTAGTTGTTACCTGCTACAGTTATCCAGATTTTCTTCTTGCACACACAAATGCTTGTTAAAAAACATTCACGACAATATGCATGTGCTCTCTGTGTATCAGGTTGGCTTTGAGCTGTAACGTACATGCTATTGCTGTTTTATAGGAGAGAGATATAGGTGTTATTCCCAGAAATTTACCAAGCCTTACCAGGTTTGCCAAAGATGGATTTCCATCTGCACCGGTTGTGCAAAAGGTATTGTGGATAAAAGCATCCTGTTTGTATTTAAATGCTTTGTTGTAGGAAAGCTTGCTAGCACCAAATGAAAATGCTTCAAAGTCTAAAAAAAGTATATTTGCATTAATGCTTGAGAACACAACTCCTGAAAAATTTGGTATCAAGGAAAACTCTTTGGTGATGCAAAAACCGAATGCTAATATAGTTGCCACTGATTCAGTGGATCCCAGTGTAAATCCATCTCAAAGTACAAGTCAAGCAAGTCAGTATTTACAAGCATCAAGTTTGCTGACAGGAGATGGTCTGGTATGCGGTGGTTTATCAGGAGTACAAGCAGCTCATGAAATGCAGAAAATTCATAGTGAAAATCTTCACTTCCTTGCCAGTCTGACTCAAGAAGAGATACTTGAAGAACAAATAAGAATAAAGGAATTATTAGGTAAAAATTACTAAGTAAAAAATAGTTGTAACATTTTAACTTCAATAGAGTATAATGTCAAGATACTCTACAATGCTAGCATTCACCAATGTAATATACATAGGATTCTCTTTGAAAACCTGTAGCATTAACCAGATAAATATGTCCATCTGAATTGTCGAGGTTTGATTTGTGTATGTTTAGAGCTATTGGAGTTTCAGACCATCCTGATTACCATATACCGGTACCGGTAGTCCAAAATTTTCATGGGATAAATTTTTTTATTTATAACTAAGGTAGTACTGGGGTATATATTGTATGTACAGTATTCACAATCATATTTTCACAAAGGTAATTTTACTCACGAAATTTGCAAAAATTTCATCCCACAAAATTTCAGACTATACGGTATTGGGTACCTACATTTCTGTGTCACCTTTTTGATAACTTCCACTGTATGGCACAGTTATGTGTTGATAAAAAGTGTAACAATAAAAGAAATGGTTGTAAGTAAAGATTACAAGCTACTAATTTAACAAATATCATGTACGTATATATGTGTGGTTTCTTGGGCTGCTGTCAGGTATTATGAATTTGGCTTAATTTTTATGTAAAGACAGCATAGCTATAACCCCAGGAAGATCCCCATTGTAAAGTGAAATATCATTTTTGGTTGGGTATTTCACTTAAGTCTGTTGAAGCATAGTTGCACATAGTTTACTACTTGTTTGATGCAAGTGGATACATGCATTTTTGTATGTATAGGATCTAAGATATCAGTCTTTAAGAAAAAGAGTAAGACCTCTGAGCAGGAAAAAGAAAAGAATTGAAAATGGGTGAAAGATGCTCTTGATACCAGGTATGCATACTATTAGATTTTAATTGGGTATTTAGTAGACAAATTTAGTAAGAAGTTCAACAAAAACAACCTGGCTCTTACAAAAATCAGTGATATACGTACTGCAATGCAAATGGCTTCAACCAAAAAGTTTGATATCAAGCTAAACTAGAAATGATATAGAAGTATAAAAGTTGACTATATCAACTTAACATCTTTGAGATTATCAAGAGTTCACAATAGGGGAGAGTGTCAGCCCATACAAGTATCAAACGCACTACATAATTACCACTTCCTGGTGTCAATATTCTGACACTTTAGCTATTCTATATTAATTCAAGCTTAATAGTGAAATTGGATTTCGATACTCACCTCTGTTGAATGATCAAACTGTGAACCGCTATTGCTTGTCCTTTTAACAACTGATGCTTTGTCCTCTCTTAGGCAGTCATCACTCGAATTTGTCGCTTGGGTGTTTCAGCCATTATCACTTTTCCACATGTGCGAAATAGTTGTAGCACGCAGGCAAAGTAAGTCATTTGAAACTAGTAAGTAATTCATATCATTTAAACTGTTGGTGAACTCTTCAATGTTCAAACCTATTATCATTCATTGCTCATCAACAATCTTGTCATCCGTAATTATTGCTTAACCACCTATAATGGTGGTACAAGAAAGGCGGCCAAGTGACAATATTAATATGAATTTGAAAACTAGTGGACATAACTAGCCAGCCTGTCAATATACAGAGATCCTTAATCGCTGAGTCTGAACTTTCATACTTCTGTCACTATATAATTGCTTGGTGCCATCAGGTGTTCTTTGTTCACTCATCTCCACCCACTGATCATCTTTGACAGAAAAGTGTTGACATTCCGTAAAGGTGGTAGCATTCTGCACAAAGCAATTGGCTACTACTCAAACGCTGGGTAGCCATATGCATGCACATACATGCATGCGCACAATTACTATTAATTGTGCTTGAGAATGTGTAACAGTTGCATATATGTATGTAACCACCCAGCTACATATAGACGTGCAGTGGCCACAAGTGAAGGCTAGCTATTTGCTAGCTACGTACTTATAATTATTAGTAGTATTTCCTTATTATATTAAATCTATATACATAATATTATAGCTGAGTTTCATAAGTGCATGTATTTTTACTTTCTTTAGCATAATGCACATCTCTGAGCAGTTTATGTCCAGATATCAAGATTTTCATATTATTTTTAAAAAATCTGGCAATTATGACTTAAGATATCATATAGTTTTGTGTGATTCATTTTTTGATTACAAGTTATGACATCTTTCAACATGCAGTGTGCATTAAAATTAAAGTAAAATTGATTATTGCTGAAAAATTAAGCCAGTTGCTAATTGTAACAATTTGTGGAAATGTATATTAACTATACTTCATACCTTCCTTACAATTAGTTGACTTGTGATTGGACACTACACATCAGCCAACAGTGAAACATAACTAAAACTTAGCATTAACTACGTACACTGTAAAAAATAAAACGTACATACCACACTAAATGGTGTGATAAATGATAGTGTAGGATGATAACCACCTTATTAATATAGTGATTAGAACCCCCTCACTGTCATTTATCACACCATTAAGTGTGGTATGTACACTTCATTTTTTAGTGTATGTTGTGCGAAGCACAACCAGCATGCTGCATGGCAATGCATACCCCCAGGAAATTTTTACATGCTCAGATTGATTTTGGTGGCATTTTATGCAAGAAATGATAAGAAATGATTTCACTGAGGCCACTATCACAGCTTGACATAATATGATTGATACGTAGTTAGCTGTACCATACTATATTGATGACTACTACTAGTTAGCATTGGCTATTATTTTAATAATCAGTGTTAGAAATTATATCTAATTACTTGCGTGGGAGGCCGTTAAACAGGCATTCTTTACATATAGCTGCAAATAAACTTATCATAGTACTTATTTAACTAACTCAATTACTGGATCACGATCAACATTTTTATTGTTCGCTCGAATATATTAAAATACAATATCGAATATTTGATTTGTCCTGCAGCTGAAGGTTTACTTAATTTTTAATCAGAGAAGTTTAAAAAGGTACTGAATTGAATATTGTAATAACTGCCACTCAGAGTAGCTAGCTATAAGCAAACTAATACCGGGATAAATTACTCGTTCTAATACTATCTATATTACTAACAGACAGTACTACCCGGTTACTTAACCGGCATCCAGTTATGCAACCAGGTGGGTTAGGCTACCGTGCAGAACATATATATGATGAATAAGTTTTATATTGCAAAATGATGATGTGGGAGAGACTTCTTGTATAATTTAATAGTTGTAATACAAGCCCTTGGGATTTACCTGATATGTACACCCTTGGGTACACATATGTGACACTTTCATGACCTCACAGTATTTATATAGAGACTTGTTAGGTTCAATTATGATTTTCAAATCAAAAGTAGTATTTTGTAATAAATACAGAAAACTATATACCACAATTAAACATCATAGGCTTTGTTATAAAATAGCAACAATTAAATCTTAATAGGGCTCAGACTGATCAATACCAGATCAAAGGAAAATCTTTATTTCAAAAGAAAGCCTAGCTGGTATACAACTAAGTTGTAACATGGCTAAGAATGCTTGTCATGGGCTTACATAACATTAACATTATTTTGTAGTATGGAATTTTCCTGATATAAGGTGTGAAAGTGTTACATATAATTAATATTTATCTTGTCTTGTTAGCAAACGCATCTACAATTAGAGCTATAACTCAAGGAAGCAAGCAGATAGTCATGATGACAAAACCACAAACCCTAGTCGAAGTGTCCCTATTTGATGTACAAGTATTATGTAGTGGATGAGTAGCTAGTTAACCATACACTGTTATTATAGTTAGCATATTGCTCAAGTTAGCACTAGCCACCGGTTATGTAAGACATATTATTGATATGGTAGAAAAACATTCGGGTACGCATGCATGCTGATTCCACTGCATGAAAATTAGTGCATAAACAAATGTCATTTTTTAATGTTCGAAGGTTTGTCTACAACCTTCAACGAATGTTTCTTTTACTTACTTTTATCATTGTTAGTGATAACACATGCACTTGAGTTACCAGCAAAACATTTTCTTCTAGTGTAAGCATGCATATAATTGTATTGTACAGAGCCTAGAAATCTAGAAATGTAAAGTCACCTTTTTGGCTGCTCATGTAAGAGACAAATACTACACAAATTATCAACATACTCCATTATGTAGTGAAGTATAAACATTCGAATGTTGCACTTAACATTCGAAGGTTGGAACCTTCAAAGGTTCATTCGAATCCAGTACATTTGTTTATGCACTAATGAAAATATGTAAGCAATAACAACTATATTGCTGTACATTATCATTACATGATTTTCAAAACCACATACATAGCTATACAGTAGAATCTATTAATGTGGACAGTTAAAATGAGCATAATCCACACAGGTTCCAAAGTAGCTCTTTTTAGTACACAAGCTGACCTGGAAAATCAGGACACTTTTATTGGTTGGCTTGGTCCCTTAAGGTTCCCGTTGCCATATTACACAGGTTCCACTGTATACACTGACCCCAAATGTAACTATTTCATGTTTTACCAAAGATGATGATAATATAGACATCTATAGTCCAGTGATATAAATATACAAAATATTACTTCTATTTGAATACAAGCACACAGTTTACAAGCTAGAATGAGTTAATATGTCCATAGGAAACCAAAGATGAAAGAATAATGTACAGAACCCATAGAGATACAAAAACACAACCTGTGATGATCTTGTATTTCATAGGGCCTCCCAACTCTGCACCAATAAATGGCACAAATCTCCTGACCATTAATAGGACAACGCAAATGATTGCAAATATACAGAAAATCACAACAGAAAAGCCCAGTGATTCAGCTCCAGCCACCTCAAATGTGGTACCTCTAGCAGCATGATAAATACTCGCAAGTAGCCAGGCAAATCCAAGGCCGAGAAAAACATTGACAGAATTGCTTCCAGTCACATTGCCCAGTGAACCATCAGCATATTTATCCTGTACTGCTGCTGTCTTGCTAGCAAATGCATCTAAAATATGTGTTACACAATAAAACACTTCAGCATTAGTACAATAACATACCTGGAAGACTTGTTCCTAAAGCAACAAATGTAATGGCAGTCACATCAGCATTAAGTCCTGCTGAACAGCCAAAAGAACTAGCAAGGTCTCCAATTAAAGCAGTCAGGATTCCAATGAATATAATAGCAACTACAAAGCATGCCCAACCTCCCAGCATGATGGAAGGTGGTACCAAAGCGAATAATAACTGTTAAAAAATATATGCAAATCATTGGGATCACAAAATAACAATACTGCATACCTTCCATGGTAATGTTGCAAAGTGTAAAACATAATCAAGCATTGATGGATTGGGTCGAGTTTCCAATACTTCTGCATCACTCCAGTCTGGTTTTCCATTGACATAAAAGCAATCAACAATCTGGTCCCACCAACTGTTGCTGCCAATTTTAAACCGTAGAGTTGCTATTTTAATAACCGCATCTAAGGAAAGATTATAGAGGTAGATACAATATTATTGCTTTACTGATAAGGTTAGTTAGGAATTTATGATCAAAGAAGCAGCTATTGTTGGTATTATTATAATTCTATATATACAAAAAACTGGTATAAAAAAAGAGGCCAAGTCAGAAGCATCAGTCATGTTATTTTTAACTGTACAGATACATGTAACTAAAAGTGTGTGATATCTGGTAGAGGCTAAGGCCTTTTCATGGCATGCAGCAATAATAGCCCAATTAACACTGTCAACAACTGAAAAGCTAATGCAAGACATTTATCAAAAGTTAATTTGAAAAGCTAATGCAAGACATTTATCAAAAGTTAATTCAAAAATCTTGTAATGATTCCAGTAACTATGTTAGTAGTGAAGTCTGTTGCACTATAAAACTTGCGCACACACATAATAAAAAGAAGAAAATCTCTGAAAGTCGTGGTAATTTGTGTCTAGTTGTAATCAATATTGTGACATAGGAGAAATGCTGGTAAGCTTGATTAAAATCAATGAAAGAAATTAGACAACCAAGTGTGATGTACAGAATGAAAATCTGAAAATAAAAAGTATGGGTTCACACAAGCCCTTGTAAAAGTGTGTGATGAAAATAAAGAAAGAAAGAATAAAAATGATTTTAGAAGGCTGTAACAGAAGACTGGCAGAACCGATGTCATTGACCATCTGCAATTATTTGAGCAATGCTATGTGTAAATTGAATTTATTACTACGATAATATAGTAAGGAATAATAAACTGATAATCGATATAATTATATGCTAGTTACGTGTTTACTTACTTATTACTTATTATCCGTGTTCCTTACTTATTATCGTGATCCCTACTCCCTTTTAAAATTGATACACAGCCGCCCTCCCTACACACAATCCCAGCCGCTTTGCCATGTAAGCGCTTTGTTAACACCACTTCTAAACAAGCATAATCATTAAGTAGGCACCTGTAACATTTTTGGCGCCTGCTAGGGTCCTGAAAGATAATTATGCTTATATGCAAGCATGCTATGAAATAGAAAAAGCAAACAAACTAAAAATTAAAAATTTTAAATAGTGAGTAGGAATCGACCTCAGTGCTCCAAAAAGTAAGGAAACAAGGAACAAGATTTTGGCATGAGAGAACACCAAAGATTCTTACATGAGATCAGTAATTTATAAAAGTTTAATCCCTACTTTTGGCTCATTCATGAACAAGTAGGTTTGCCAAAAGTAGGGATTAAACTTTTATAAATTACTGATCTCATGCCAGAATCTTTGGTGTTCTTTCATGCCAAAATCTTATTCCTTGTTCCTTACTTTTTGGAGCACTGAGGTCGATCCCTACTCACTAATTAAATTTATAATTTTTAATTATTCTAGTGAATATAAGGCCCATTGCAAAGAATAGCTTTTGCTCTTGAGTGCTTATGAAAGGCTCGCTACTGCACCCACCCTTGTACAAACATACACAAATGAAAGACATGCTGGAGATCGTATGTATGTAGCTATCCAGCTGGAATTGTGATTGAGCAAACACATGCAGTAGCTAGCTGGTTAGTGATAACTAGCTGTTTGTTAGTTAGTAATAGCTACTTATGTCCCTACGATCCCTACTCCCCTTATTTTATTTTATGTTTGCCTACCAGCCTACTTGTGACCACAAATCTAAGGTATAAACAATATCCAACTTTTGAGCTATAAGTAAAGATAAGAGTAGATAATGTAGAAGAGAGTTGTCAGTACAACAGTACAAGATAAAAACTTTGTCCTGACATTTACCAAATTCAGTAAATTTATAATTTCACTTGTCAGATCAATACAGAATACTTGCCGTTATTTTTAAGTTCTGTATGGCTTTATACTAATAGATACATATAGCTTAAATTAACATTGACAGTATAACACTAGCAAATGTATACATATACCTATTCATCCTTACCAAATATGTACACATGCATGTCTATCTTGACAAATTAATGTACTTCGCATAAAAATTGTGCTAATCATTAAGTACAGCAAATAGCTATATAGTACAACTTCTGAAAAGTATACACCTTGAAAACAACCTCAAAACACGAAAAACCGACTACGTACAACACTAACTTTCATTCAAAGTAGCCAAATACTGTTAACTGCTAATGAGTTTTAGATTTTCATCTGCCAATTTGTCAACAGGGATTGATCTAGTACCAAAACTGCTTAGGTGCATGCAAAGATTGTGTCTATTGACATGAACGTTTAAATGCTATTCCGATTACCATACTCGCTTGGCTTCGTAGCCCATCCTTTTTCATCAATTGATTTTGTGTTGACATTTCAAGAAGGTGTTAACATTCCATGCAGCACGGACCTAAATCGACAATGTTGTAGTAGCAAAACGAATAATGGAAAGAAAGCTATGATTAGTTGCATGGTTATATCTGTCTTTCCATTCTCAGTAAGAGGTATTTTGTTACCATGACAGAACACTTCAGTCACAAAAGTAAGCATGGCATACGTACGTATATATAGCAAGGAATATAAAAGAAGACCAGATTCCAGTTGCTAAAAAATAGTTCCAGTTTAAAATTGTTCTCGAGTTCCTGTAAAAAAAGTTTTATTACCTAGCTAGATATTGAATATAAAGCCAGTTTATATGAAATTCAAAAAGCTAGCTAGTATACTACAGTATACTATAAAGCAAAATTTTGAATTTACGAAGGGAGTATATAGGAAAGAAGTGTCCAGTAAATATACGTAGCTATCACTCACCATCCAGCATTGTTACTGGATGTAGCACACAGCTAGGTAGCTACGCACATACATACACAAATGAAACACGTTCTCTAGCACCTCTACAATATTTTAATTCCTACTTTGCCAAGCATAATTATAATCAATACATTAGGTGGGATTAAATCTTGTAGAGGTACCAGAGAACGTGTTCGTGTATGTATGTAGCCACCCAGTTGCAACTGCATACTTTAACAGTATACAAGCCGCATGAGTGGTGAGTGATAGTTACAAATGCTAGCTAATGCATACTTTATTGCGATTCCTATTCCCTTTTTGAATTCAAAATTTGTTAATTATATTTGTTATATTTAACATACCAATGTCGTTCTTAAATTCATGACATTCTTGTATAGTCACCATAGTCTTACAGCACTCGCCAAGAATAGCTTTAGGATCAGGACCTTCACCAGAAGCAGGTACAGTGTTAACTTCTGTCGGCTGTCCTAGAAACACATAAAACTCTTCATCTTTCTCATATTCCTCATCATCAATGATACGAATCTTGATTTCTTTCCTACATTAGCATTTATATATATGTCTCATTAATGAGTGCAAGATAATTACCTGCTTTCGCCATCTTCAAAATGTAGTATTTCATCAATGTCTTCATAGTCATCTCCTTTACCTTTAGCAGTGCCTGGTTTTGTCGCAATTGGTACGGACACAGACCCTTTAGCACCCATCTCTCTTACAACAGTCACAGTGCAATAACCTAATGTAACAATAAAAGCTCCTACTACAAACCAAACACCATTAAACTAACCTGCAGACTCCTCCACAGAATATTTGTCAAGTTCAAATATAAACCGACCGTGGTGGTCATCATCTAAAATAGTAACAATGGCCGCAGTACTACCAGATTTTAGGATAGGAATTGGTGCATCTGATGAGTCTGCGGATGATGCCACAACATCTCTTAACTTAACAAAGAATCTCTCTGTTTCTTCAAAAATGTCATCATCGACAATGTTGATGGTGATAGTTTTCTCTGTTTCTCCCACATCAAATAACAATACACCATCCTGTAATTAACAAATTCTAATGTTTTTCTAAATCAAAAAGAATCCAATTTACCTCAACTGCTTCGTAGTCTTCACCAGCTTTAGCTTCCTTGTCTTCAGTATAGTAGTGTACTTGAACTTTACACTGAGTGTTACCATCTCTTCTAACCTTTAGTGCTACACTACCAGCATTCTCCATAACTGAAACAGCAACATCAGCAAAACCGACACTGAGTGCAACATCAGGTTCCTCAGCAGATGCTCCTCTGACCTACAAATGTCAGTACTTGTATACTAGCTTTGTTAAAGTTTCTTCTTACCCTAACATTATCTATCTTTGGTTTAACTGGTAGAACATTACGAGATCCAGTTAATCTTCTAATAGCATTAACGCGATGAATAGCACGCGACTTTGGTTTGTCCTCAAGCAATTGATAGGCTGCAAATTTCCTAACCGTCTCCTTGTCAGCTCCTTTCAGTTCGGCTTGTTGAGACTTGAGAGCTGAGGATGCCATATAAACATCTTCTCTTCGTTTTCGGCTCCGAGAACCAGAATGATTTGTATCATCAGCAAGTATAGCAATTTCAGCATCATCATCTGCTTCTTTACGACTTCTGTGAAAATGTACATCTCCTTTCTCAACACTTTCTGCCACTACAACATGACGTTGGTTTAGACGATATTGCCGCCATTTGCTAACAAAAAATTTCCTGTCAATCATAAATGCCATGAACACAAGCGCAGGGAAGAAAAGGAATGTAAGAACAGCTTCCCAAACGTCAATCTCATCTGGTGAGATTCCCTAAATGGAGAAAGGTATGTTAAAAACAGAAGCCACTAGTATGTATACTCCTAACATTGCTTAGATACTACATGGTATAACCATAGCAACCACAGCGGTATCTCCTAGCAATTACATTTATTGTGTAAGTATATTAATTTACCCTGACAATGATGAATAGCCACACATATGCAAAAATGGATGTGGCTGCTGTAAAAAAGAATACTGGAAGTTCTCGAATCTTTCGTGTTTCTGAACTGGGAATGACCATCACACATATGGCAAATATAACAAACATATTAAATGCTGCAGATCCCACAATTGTTGCCGGTCCAAGTTCCCCAGCTTCAAAACTATTTCCAACAATTTCAATTATTGACAGAAGAATTTCTGGTGCAGACGAGCCAAGTGCCATCAGGGTTAGATTAGCTACAGTCTCATTCCATATCAAAACCTTAAATCTTTGCTCAACACCATCGATCACAGTTACAACCTGTCTTTTTTGGGATGTAATCACTTCTATGGCGGACATAAAACGATCAGCAATGAGTGAAACGCCCAAGAAACAGTACAGCAAGCATATAAAATACAGTATAGATCTTCCAGCTGCTTCCCCACTAGAAATTTCAAAGCAATACTCTCGGTCATTGTTTCCGCCCCACACCGGTAGGAGTATGCCCGAAGAACAATCGCATTCATTTTCTTCACATGTTTGAGACAAAGGAACGGCAATAGATTCATTGACATCCATAAGCTCCGTGAAATTACTATAAGTAAGGTTTGAATTTGATGCAACCATCTTGCAAATTTGATCTAAAGTAGATTCGCTCCCAAAGGTTCTTCCCACGTCTACCTCCATTTGCGCTAGCTATTGACCAGTCGACCTTACTAAAGCGTTGTTGAACAAGTCACTCTACTGAAACGTAAATCGATTCTCGCGACTTTTATTGGCTCGTTTATATTACCATAGATGTAGTAGGTACCAAATATGTATAGTATACCGACTCTCCGGATATGGAAAGTATCTCGGAAAGTATAACGTGTGTGCAGCAAAGTATATATACCACGTGGGGATATTTTTCATTTCATCGATAATATATAATGGATCTAAAGGATTGTCAAAGTTTCTTATTATTCAAAGAGAAGACAATTGAAACTGAGTTAGTATTATTTTTTGTCATATTATAATTGATTGTGGGATTATTTAATTTGTAGTAAGTTGATTACAAAATGCCAGTCTTTGCAAAGCCAGCTGGAAATGGTTCAAAAGGATCAGGCTAAACAACAAATGGAGCTTAAACTAATGGAAAATGTAAGCAATATTTGTACGTGAGCTTGTACATGCATGCCACCAGGACACGTTGCAAAAGTAAATTCAAAATGCATTTTATTGATATCTATTATGTGTACAAGAGGTGTGCAGCTAACTTTTAAGTAACTCAATTCCCTGCTGTCATCCAAATTATCCACCCCATGTGTTGGATAGCAGGCGCTTGAAAGGTAATAGTTGTAATGTTATACTTTTAATAGTTTTGAATTCATGATATGCACATGCAATATTAGGGATAGAAACATATGGAGAAATCATAATATCTTGACTTGTATAATCATGCAGTCTCTTCAAAATTTGATGGGGATTTCATATTATTACCATGCATACTGTAAAATTCAATTCAGGTCGCTAGGGGCAAGAGAGATCAATATAATGTGCATGAAACAGTTTGTATAGGGTCTCATTTTGTATGCTTTAATTGTAATTGTTCCATTGGATAATTGTGGGTTAATTGATGTGACGCAATATGTCAGTGCAAATTGGCACAGCATTTCAAACAAAACTTGGTTTGTTTTGGTTGTAAAAAGCAAGTGGTTTTGGCATACCAACTAGCGAACAATCCCAATTGATGATTCATTTTGCAACATAATTTTGTAGTGAAAGTGTCTATGTTAGAAAAAACGGAACTCCTTTAAAAGAACATATTCAATAGAAATTTCAACATCAGTTCTGAATTCCTTTAAAGGTATGCAAAGTCTTGTTGCAAATTAATGGCCAATCATAACTTTGGTTCCTGTGTTTTGATTTTGTCAGTACTTTGGTGAAATATTGTTACAAAAATATTGATAGGCATGCATCCATCAAAGGCATTAACAAAAATGATTGAAAAATTTCAGAAAAGCGGCGATTTTACTAGATTACTTTATGCGATCATTTCACTCAGGACGTATGGGTGGTTAAACACACTCTCTCTATTATCTACTGTATTTTTCCGAGATCTTGCACCTTACAAAGCGTCATGCGCTAATGCACACGCATGCGCTATACAGCACCACAGCAAGCAGAAGCACCACAAAAATGACTTAAATTGCGTGCGCATTAGTGCATGATGCTTCATAAGGTGCAAGATCTCGGAAAAATACAGTACTCTTGGCAGCAAGTATGTTATAGTTATATCACAACAGCAGTAGGATATCTTGTTTACATGAGTCCAAGTCGAAGCCATAAAAGAAATTGCTGATGTGTTATGGTGTTAAACACCTTGCACCTTACTTGATGTATGGCTTCAGTGGGAAAGAATAGATATTCATGCACACCCAAATTTTGTATTTATTTACAGTGATACAGAAGGGCACTAAAAACTGTTTTGCCTTATGGTAATCTTTATGCTTGAAAGTTTCCATGAATAACTTTAATGATGGAATAATATAACTTAATGATGGAATATATATTATATATGTAAGGAACCTTGGTAATTAATAATTATACTATAGTACAGTGGGTGCCTGATAAAGACATTAACTTGTATGATTGTATGTATGTATGTATGTATGTATGTATGTATGTATGTATGTATGTCTGTTTGTTTGTTGCGGCAAAGCTATGAAATTATCCATTAAATGTAGTTAACGCCTTTAGTATGCACTATATGGTTCTTTTATTACTAAGTATAAAGAAGAAAATACTGGAGATTATTCAAGAGGGCAATAATATCCAAGTAACAGTAGGGATATCGATCCTTTCCGTATATAATCATTCTTTGTATATCTGCACCATTTAGTTTGCTGTTGCATTTTGAGTAAACTAAGGCTATCACTCACAATACACGCAATGTGGACAGCACTTTCATAGAATAAGCACATACACATTTTATTTTATTATCAATAGCCACAGTGTGTAGACTGCAATGGTATAATGGCCTAATGTAACATATATAGCCTGATATCTTACAAAATGTATGAACAGATCTAGTGGATTGGTTACCAATCTAAATGTTATTGCATGGTAACGAGACCTATATTTATGGCTTTAGTTAAGCATTCACAGAGACTCTCGGCTCTTCCTCTTAAAGTATAGTAACAACCAATCTCCAATCTTATATTCCTATTTATGAACTGGGTGTCTCATGAAACCTGATTTACATGACCAGCAGCCATGACAGTGGAGTATCCAGCATTATTGTAATAAAACATACACCATTACCTAATGTATTATAATGAGATAAGCTAAACTGCAAGCATAGATCTATGCTCCAAGCAAAGCCCTTGCACAAAAAGTTTAATATTTTATCTTGTGGTTTCATGGATGGCCAGCATACAAAGTATTGTACTTATAGCCCTACTTGAAATGTTATGCATGCAACAAAAAGTATGAAGATGTGCATAACACTGTTTCCTTAACCAAGATGGTTGAGGAAATGACTCATTTGCAAAGCAGATTCAAGGCTGTGATTTCAGCAATGAGCTGGATTAATTACAGCTACTATATAAACACAATGCCTTTCACACTGAATGTTCAATTCTGATTAATCTGCCATCCTGCTTCTTACAAGTTTACATCAATTGGTTGTCAATGTGAATACATGATCATGAAAATGTAGCAAGAGAGAATTACAATACATCACTGAGCAATAGTGAACCAGATTCCAATCCCAACGAAGCTCACGAGAGTTACAAAAAAGCATAAAATGCAATAATTTATCAAAAGCGGATGGTATACTTCTGTCTGATTAATCCAATTACATGCTCAACAATCCGTGTCAACATGTGTTCACATTTGTGCTAAATGGTAGCTACCGTATAGGCGGTAATTTTCAAGGCACGAAAATTTCACTAAAAGCTTAAAAATAGGATTTTTGCGTTTATTTGTTCGCGAGACACCTGAAGACTGGAGGATGCATGTTACACAGGCAATAGTATAATTGATGATGCACGAAATGTTCACGATTATATTTCACGAAGGCTATTTTACTCGCGAAATTCATGAAAATTTCATCCCTTGGAAATTACTGCCTATACGGTATATCAATTCAACTCTACATCCTCTCCTTGCAGCTTCGAATTCCTGGATAATAAAACCATGATCAGCCAAATTATATTACCAGGTAACAGTTTCTATAACAAGCATAAGGCAACAATTCTCGGTCATGTTTTCTACATGTACATACGTACATCAAGAGTTCCTACTATATAATTGGGACGAGCCTTAGCGAGCCCCACCATATCGGATCAACAGTGAAATCTGTCTTCTTGCTTGCTTGCTTGATATGTCAAAATCCCTTTATATGGCTGAAAGCCATTTAAGTGCAAACCAACATTACATGGCATTACATAAAACACATGGAGTTGGAGTGCTATATAACCATAGCATGGAACCATTAATAGGCATGTATATACCATTCAAGTGCTAACCATAATTTATTAACCACAATGTGTGAATAAAACTTTCATGATACATTGAAGTATCAGCTGCCTTGCTGCCCTATAGCCAGCTACATAATTTTCTACAATGTAAAGATAGATGACTATTAGATGTTGTTTATAAAAAATATAATAAACAAAATCTTACTTTACACTTTGTCAAAAGCCACGGGGCCTCACTATTTACTTTTCTTTATAATAGCCGATATCACCCATGACTTGCTTATTATGCATGCTTGTGATACCTTTTATGATGAATTGATATTATTACATATGTTATTTCAATCCGCTGCAATTACTTTACTGTTAATATCCCTGGGAATATCCCAGTTTT
This sequence comes from Spongia lamella, assembly GCA_963930835.1. Lineage (NCBI taxonomy): Eukaryota > Metazoa > Porifera > Demospongiae > Dictyoceratida > Spongiidae > Spongia > Spongia lamella. The sequence goes on from OZ005753.1 coordinate 3,200,504, forward strand.
CATGAAATACGCACCGTACAAATTTTTAAGACCATCATGCACTGTTGCTTGTACACTGAGACTGAACTCTACATGTTTTGTTCTCTGTGCTTATAATTATTACAATGTCAAATTGCATGTGAAGGTCATCAGTGGTAGCTAAGTGTATACATGCATCTATCAAAGTACCAGACTCGCCCCTCAATGCCATGCATTTCACCTGGTATATACATTATGAGCTCTCGCATACATACATCATATACTCCCCATCCTTTAGAAATGTTTGTTTACCTTTTTCTTGACACACGCCCAAGGATAAAATCAAATGGTCTTTTGTTGGCTACACTAGGTCATCTATACCACTCTATAATGTTATTGTTCAGTAGCTACACGAAAGCCTCGTGTAGCTACTCAGTTAATCTGCAGCTATGTACCTCGCTATGTACATAAGCTATCCAAAGTTCCGTATTTCATACTTCCGTTCTGCATTTTATACTACTTCCGGTCCATTCCGTTCCATGAAAAATACCCCACCGTATTTTATGTTTTTGCCTGATTATAACATATCAACAAGACCATTGGTTAGATATCTTGTACTACTAAGTGGTACAAGATCTAGATACATTGATGGTTTCTGTTTTAACCATATACACATTCCATTTGGCCAACACTGATGATCAGTAAGTTGCAAGTAGACAGATAACACCATGGTAACACTGTTATTTTGATTAGTTGCTAATTTATGTCAGTGCAACAAATGACAATAGATACCTGTTACATTAAAATTGACAGATATCAAGAGATAATGTGTACTCTTGATAGTTCCAAACTTACTTAACTTACTTGGAATACACAAACTTAAAAGGTAGAAGGTGTTACATCAAGTTCAAACAATACAATAATAGGCATCTGTTACTTCTTTGACACCTTTTTTAGATGTTACAGTCTCTCATAAACATTAACTTATAAATTGATGAAACACTGGACTGTCCATTGGTAGAAAGTGGTAGTTCATATGATGTCCCTTGCCAAAGATGTGGCTGTTTGATCACACATTCATAATAATTGGTGAATTATACACTCATAAATAGTTGGTCCTTTACTGTTGTATACTGTACAAGCAATAAGATGTTGCTAAGAAGTAAAAATTCATCGATTAGATTTCTATGTAAATAGTGCATTGATGGATGTTGTGAATCAAAAATGTATAGCAACTTGTCTATAATTTCTGTGGCTTCATCATCTGTGTTCTTAGATTTCAGCTTGTGGTAATCCCTAGGCAACCATGTTATGTTGGAAGAATGTTTGATTACATCACTCAATCTCCCTTAGCCATATATGGCTTTGCAACCCTCCCAGTGTATCCAGAACCATATAGAACAAAAGAGCACAGTTATTAGTGTAGTCTATAATGGACATCTGGTTACATACTTTAGTCATATTGTTGCTAAGCACAGTGACCAAATCTTACACCTTGTTGCTTCTACAATACAGTAACCAAATCTTGCACCTTATTGCGTACAATATTTAAGCTAACATCAGTAACATGTGTCCACTGTAGCTTTTAAGGGGTTTTCAAAATTTGACGAATTTACTTTCTAATTTAATTATTCTTGAATTACTCTTGTATGTTTCAAGCTTCTTGTTTATTTGCATGATTAATACTCAAAAATAAATGCCCAAAATTTGATACAGCTGAATACTTTATACGTTTAGAAGGATCATATGATCATGAGTTTGGTATGGGATATCATCAACTTACTTTTTGCACAATAATCCAAGTAGAGAATCCCTAGGTTTGATCATCCAGTGCATCACTTTTCTGAGTCCAAGATTATAATTTGTAACATTTTGCCTTAGGAAAATGCTTTGTTACGGTCAGCCAAAAGAAAATGTGAAGCAGAATTCCAGCAGAAAATGGGAACGCTCAAAGCTTATGAGGTTTATACATAAGTACATTATTTACAATTTGTTTTTATTTTGTGTGTGCTACACTACACCCCTGTATGTAGAACACTATCAAACAGTGTACTGCCAAAATTAATGAGCTTGAAAAGATACATGATAGAGATTCAGCATTGATCAAAACACTGCAAGCTGAAAGAGATACAGCTGTTTCAGAGTAAGTAAAATCTAATAATTATTAGTTGTTTAAATTGCTATCATTCAGAAACAGAAAAGTGAGTTCAAGTCGTAATCGAAGTCTTAAGGCAAGAACCAAGCAAACACAAACGGAATTACTTGTACATATGAGTAACAATAGCAAAATAATCATACCCAGTTTTCAGCTTAATTGTCGTCAGAGACGTCGTCGTAGTAGTCAAGCTGCATCCAGGTCAACAGACAATGAAGCAAGGGAATTAATTTGTAGAACACCTACCATAATGTTGTCACCAGCTAAGCAAGCTTCCACCCCAAAAAGTTCTTGCAGTGAAGGTGAAGGCAGCTCAGGTGGTGAAGACATTACTGAGAATGAAATGCCATGGTTGACAGAAATCACTGAGCAACCAGTAGAGGCCCCATTATGCGATGGAACACATAGTGAGAGTGAATTAGATGATTCCAATGATAGTCTTTTACTACCTTATAATGCAATGGACATATCAATCTCTCCTTTGCCGCCGACACCTAGCATGAATATGGATAATGAGACCCCAAAAGGGATCGACACATCCAAGGACATGAGCATACAGTCAGACCATCATACAAGTGATAATGGTTTACTGAAAGAGTGTCATTTATTCAGTGATTCATCTGTTGTACCTGATGATGATAATGAAAATGTTGAGGAATCTACATTGATCTCTAGTCATCAACTAAGTGATGATTCTGACAGTGTTGTGGTTACTAGTTTGCTGCTTGAGAAAGCTGCAGGTAAATTTAGCAAAAAGTATAAATCCATTTAATTACGTGTGTGTGTGTGTCCCCGTGGTCTGTATGTGAAATGCAAAAGTTGATTTTATCTGAACTATGGTGCCTACCTACTTATACGTAGCTAGAAAAACTACTGGATTGAAAGTTATTTATACCTTACTTGAATTGATGCCCACTTACGTTATTAAGCCATCCTGTTAACTCGTCATCTCACATAACAAACTAGAACTTCAAGAAATACATTCCCATTTTTATGTATATGCATCTTTTCTATTTTTCATGCCATACTATTAATTTTATCTTTAATGTGTCATGCAATTTACGTTTCTTTTAATTGTTTAGGATTACAGGGATCTTCTGCATACAGTAAGGATTCTCATGAATCATGTAATGGTGTATTGGATAATGGGTCATGTAATGAGGAGGCTAATAAATCACCAACTTTGCATACTCATGAGGCAACAAGTTTGGCAACATCATCCTCTGCAGAAGCATTAATACTTAATGCCCCCAAACCTTTAGTAACTTCATCAAGTAATAAGCTATCTGATCGTCCTGTAACCATACCTATTTTTGTGTCACATGCACCTACTGGGCTCACTTCACCTAAAGCTTTAAGATCAGGGTTTGGCAAAGGCAACAAGGATAAAAAAGCTTACCCAAGTTTTATGGTTGATTCTCATCGTGAGTCCACAGTTAACGCAAGTTTCAACAAAGATAAACAAAAACGCACATCAAAAAAGCAAACTGGAAACTTAAATAGACAATCATCACCACAATTAGATATGTACTCTTCCAGTATTGCTGAACGAACTAGATCACATGTATCAAAACATAGCCATAGTACACTGTCTAATGTGACAAAGAAAGCTGAACGACAACTTAGCAAACTGGAAATAACAATGAAAGCTTTTAAATCCTATCAAACCGATGTGAAAACTCCAAATGATGATGGTTTACAACATCATGAAGCCAGTGAAAAAGGTTTTTTGTCAGGAAACGGAGTCAAAAAAGACACTGGGAAAAGAAAAAGACCATGGAAGCAACCTAGATCAGACTCTAAAAGGAAACAGTATAGTAATGCTTACCAACACCCTGGTGAAGCAGGGAGTTGTGGATATGAAATATTGAATGAGCCATTTGATCAACCAAGTCAATTAGCAGTAGACAGAACATCAAAGAATTGCAGAAGTAGTGATAAGATTGCACAAAGCACTGAAGCAGAAAATAAAGAAGAAAATGATGGAAATTTAAACAAAAGTGATGGGGAGATGGATAAAAGTGAAGTAAATCTTGATAAAAGTGATGGAGAGTTGGACAGTAGTTACGAAAATGAAAGTGAAGATGATCTAGAAGGAGACAAAGACAGAAGAGTGTTTGATGAAACTAAAGAAAGAGAAAAGAATGACACAGCTGTAGAGAAAAACGACGAGGGCAAGAGTGAAGGTGAACATAAGGAGGATGGGAATGTAGATAAGTTAGACAAGAATGAAGATGAAAGTATGGATGAGGAAGAGTTAGACAAAATTGAAGGTAAAGAAGGTGGTAAAGACATGTCCAAGAGGCAAGTAAACAACAAAGAAGTCGGAGAAGTTGAAAAAAAGTTTGATAAAGAGGACTTAAAAGAAAACCAGTGTGCGAGTGAAAATATGAAAGAGAAATTAATGGATATGAATGAAAGTCAATTAGAAGAAGAAAGAAGTGAAGTTGAAAATATGGAAGAGAATGTAGAAGAACAAAGTAAAAGGGAATTAGAAAAAGACAAGAGTGAAGTTCAAAATAAAGAAGAGAAGTTAGAAGAAGAGTTTGGAGGAAAGAATGGGGGTGAGTTAGAAGACAAGCATGAAGTTGAAAATTTGGGAGATGAATTGAAATATGCAAATGAAGGAGATATAGGAGACAAGTTGGAAGATGAAAATGAAGGGGAATTAGAAGCAAACAAGAATAAAGTTAAAACTAAGGAAGACAAGCATGAAGTTGAAAATGTGGGAGATGAATTGAAATATGCAAATGAAGGAGACAAGTTGGAAGATGAAAACGAAGGGGAATTAGAAGCAAGCAAGAATTCTAAGGAAGACAAGCATGAAGTTGATAATGTTGGAGATGAATTAAAAGATGCAATTGAAGGAGAATTAAGAGACAAGTTTGAAGATGAAAACAAAGGGGAATTAGAAGCAAACAAGAATCAGGTTGAAACTAAAGAGTTACAGGAAGACAAAAACGAAAGTGTGTTAAAAGACAACAGGAATGGAGTGGAAAACAAAAGTGATGGTGAATTGGATAGTGAGGAAGATGAATCATCTAACCAAACACCAGAATCTACAATAAATGCCTCACCTGGCCATGGGATGAAACAGGGTTTATTTATGAAAGTAAGAATTATAGTTTGTGATCCTTCAATTAACTGTATTGTTTTAATCTGTAGAATAAACCTACCAATGAATTAACAGTCTCAGCAACTGCAACTTCTAGTATTGATGATGACGTTTTACAGGGGGTAGATCCCCCTCACACCTTATTGAAAGGTATTGACACATATAAATAATTGAACCTGAGTCTCGTCTCTGTGTAGCTAGCCAATTGTTCTGGTCATAAGTAGTCCTAGTGAAAGATTTATACGTAGTTCCATTTATATGTCATCATGACTGAAATTATGATCTATAAATACAAATTATTTTTTAAATTGTAAGATACTGGGTACTTTCCAGTTGAAAGTTTTATTGCACTTGCAGCTTATACTTGGGCACTTTATAGAACTTTTTATATAGTAGAAAATTATTTAAGCTGAAATTATTAGTGTAACACTGTAAGCCAGTCTTCATTTAAGCATTTTACTACCGCATGGTATGCCTACTTTTATAACTGGAACACTCTATCTTGTTAATGTACCATTGGTATAACACCTTTTACTATGAAATTAATTCAATTCGGGCCACAACATGGCTATCATACACGTTGTAAAGACAGTTTTGCAAACTTATTGGTTTGCCGTCTTTCTACCACCAAGAGGTACTTTCGCTCCTCTGCTACTTCCTGGTGGAATGCTCTAACTGCTACTGTACCAGTTAATTGTACCTATCATTCATTTGTCTTCTGCCAAAGACCTTTATATGAGCACCTTCCTGTAACATGTACGCTTCATGCTATTTGTATTGTATGTAGTTAGTTGTGTTTGCTGTATATATTGTCTTTATTTTGTTGTTGTATTGTTGTGTTGTGTATGCTCCAGTAGAGAAGAACGGCATTGCCAACTACTGAGAGGTTAAATTAAAAATCAAATCAAATCAATGGCAAATACATACGTACACCATTACCTTACTCTTCCTTTGATAGGAATTCACAATGTGTACTTCATTGCTAAGGCCATGCCAGTCAATAATGTCAAAAATGTTATGTAAAGTAACTGAAAAGCAGTAGAACTATTTTAACTGCAAGGCTTTGTTTTACGTTGCTATGTATTTCTAAGTGTTTGTTCATGTCACTTCCTCATAATGTCATTGTATGTTCTTAACTTCTTAACACTATGCATTGTTTAACTTATATGATACCTGTTCTAGAGCTGAGCAAAATTACTACCTTTTTAGCAATATATCGTGATATTAAATAAATAACGGTATTGCAATCTTTGTCATTAACTATCACAATACCCATTGAATATGGCTTTGCACCTTGCATCAGTAAAAATCAAAATGACAAACATGCCAGTGATTTTATTAATACTGATAGGATCAGAATTGTTGATGATGCCACTGAGTTATGTCACTAGAAGTGAAGTATGCATGGAAGTATTTGGTTTTCCAGTCAAGAATGGATAAAAAGAAGCAAACAAAGGAACAATAGTGTATTGTAAACTTTGTAAAAATGGCAGACCTAAGAGCTCATAAAATATCGTGAAATATTATATTTGTATCGTAAATGTTCAATTGTTCAATTATGATACTGAAATGGCAGTATCACTCAGCTCTAACCTGTTCTCCTTTACATTGTAAAACATCAACTTTTTGTATCAGGATTTCAAGATTTTATGTAAATAAACAAAATATTGCTGTAGCATGAACCCATCATATATGTATAAGTTATAACACAGGCAAGAGTGCTTTGCCTGATATATATGTACAATGTCCGAGGGTGAGTGCATATATATCAGGCAAAGCACGAGTGCCTGTGTTATAACTAATATATTACACTTCCGGCACTCTAAAAATCTTCCCAAACTTTACACTTAATCTCGTTAACATTCCAAAGCCAGTGCGATATGATATTTATACACTGGCTTTTCCCTTTGATCTGAGGTGTCAAAGTGTTGTATAATTAATTAACTCATTGCAGAAGTCAAAAGGGAAATTATATTGTACATAGTTTGCTAGCAATACATTGTGTGTTACATACATATGTGTACTTTTGCTCATTATCTCTATTGTTATATTAACTGTCTCAAGTCATTACTGCTCTTGGGAATTTAAAGTCTAGCTTATGTACATTATGCATCGTACAAATTCTAAAGCAGTGCACCAACTAAATCATGTGTAGTCATGTTAAGCAGTTAAAAGATTAAAGGTACTATACACTGTGATAAATTAATGTGTGCATAGTTTGTCCGAATAAGTACTAAATGGATAAAAAATGTCAAACATCATGACATACATATATTTTCATACTTTCAAAATTACATCTAACTTCTACTAACAACTTCGATATATTTACTATAGAAACAAACCTTCCTGGCTGGTTGGAGTGGACAATAAATGAAGAGGAAAAGGCTTCCAATACCATACAACATTCTTTTATTATTAAAGAGCAAAAGCGAAAAAGAGGTACATAAAATGTGTCTTCAGCTGGTATTAAATTTAAATTTTCATTTCTCTTAATTTTTATAGCTAGAAGACGTATAAAAAGTCAGGCACAAAAGACAATGAATTGTAAGTTATATTGGTATATTGGTTAATCATTATGTTGATTAAATAAGATAGGTATGTAATAAGATAGGTACGTAAATAGTGATATATAGACCCTGATTTGACAGTTGATTTCTTGTTTGGAAGTTTAGAACAATTATCCTAATACGAACATACAAACACTCTAATAGAACGATCATTTATCATACCAAATAGAATAATCAATGTATTGTAAAATGTGCAATTTGAGCATGCTCTAGTTATCCAAATGATTTGATTATGCTTTTAAAATAGGTACATAAGGGGCTGGTTGGATAACCAAGAGTTTACATTGTGAATTCTGGTACATTTATAGTCCACCTTTGACTATCATGCAAGAATTAGTGTAGAAAATATGACCGGATTTGCAAAAAGAGGTCTTGTACATGCATCCAATTTTTCAACTTTAAAGAGAGAAGTGCTAACTTAATAAATTATGTCCAACTAACTGTACTGTAGATACAGGGTACGGGAGTATCAATGCATCATGCTAAGAGTATCACGATACTACAATACATCACTAGGGGTGAGCATTACTACCGTTTTGGTGATATATCACGATATTAAATAAATATCGATATTGTGGTTTTTACTAGTAACTATCGCAATACCCGTTGAATAGGACTACGCATCAGTAAAAATCAAAATGATGATACACATGCCAGTGGTTTTTATTAATATTGATGGGCATTAGTAAGGTTCAAAACTGAAATATGAAAGCAGAAATGCTTTCCAGGCAAATACATTGAAACAACTAAAGAGTATGTTGTAAACTTTGTAAGAAAATGGTAAAGCATTGCAGGAATACATGAAACCTAAGAGCACATGAAATACCGTGAAATAATTGTATTGTGAATGTCTGACAAAGTATCGATCGTGATACTGAAATGGCAGTATCGCTCAGCTCTATACATCACTGCTTTTTAAAGCATTAGAATACACTTGAGCTTTCTCTATGGTAATACCTGAAAACAATGATATAATCTCTTCAAGGATAAATCCAAAATATTGCCATAATATACAAGTACAAGGCTTTTTCTCAACAATAGATGCCATTTTAAAATCTTTTATGCATTACACACAGCATTTATTGATTGATACACAGCGATACCTCGATGCATCACAGTATTGTCCCATCTCTACTGTACTAAATCAGTCTGAATGAGTACAGAAATTCGAATGCTAGATATATGTGCACTAAATTTACATGATGTGGAACTTTTATTTAATGTCATTTCATGAAATTCAGCCATTTCTTGTTGTAAAATTAACAAAATATGGAGTATTGAATGATAAACAAAAAAACAGCCTGGCTATAAAAAAGTCTAAGGCCAGCCTGAAGAAACATTCAAAGATAAATGATAATACAGGCAAATGAAAATTTGAGGCCAAGAAGTTTATTATTTATCTAAATGATTATTGTTATACCGTATAGCTCCAAATTTTTGTGGTCGAATATTTTCGTGAATTACACAGAAATCACAAAAAATTTTGCCATGAAAATTTCCTTAAACCACCCTTAAGTACAGGGTTTCACACTTCAAAATCACGAAATAATGATGAATCACGAAAATCAGCTAAGATCACGAAAATTTGGAGCTATACGATAAGTACAGTAGGATAGAGATTGACACAAAACTTGACATCTAAATTACCTTCATGGTATGCCGTACAGTAAGCTTTACCAGCTAAAATGCATTGGTCACATTAGTACTAATAATAACACTGTACTTATGATGTTAATAACAGAATCTATAGTGAATTTTAATATACAAATAATTTTCATCTGATTGTTGTGTAACCTGCACTAGCAGTATGGCTTCATGCTCTTCACACAACAAAAGTAATTTTACAAAACTGTTGTTTCAATGAAGGTTTATCCACTGCACTATGGTGTTTCTTTTTATCCTTGCTTTTCTATAATAGGCCAGTTTCATGTAATGATTCAAGAATGCATTAAGGTGTTAATTGTGGTTATGTCATGATTGGATTCTGTGGTTGCGTGTATAAATGTATTGTATCCAAAGTAAAATCAATGATGTGCTACATTCCAACTTGTGCGGTGGCTTAAGTATAAGGTATTATCGGTATATGTTAAGTTTGCAAACTATATCGGAAAAACGATAAAATTCCACGCATTGTGGAAGCGAATCACACCTACTGGCTGTGAGTTACAATGAAAAACATTTCAGCATGTTATTAAGTGAAATAGTACTGTAGTGACGCATTTTTAATATTTACAAGGCCATAACTTGCTGCTAGAACACCCGATTCATTTCTAACAAACACTAAAAGATGACAAAATTCACTGTCTTAATTAAGTTGTTCGTAGGATTGGATTATATTGTATGATACATTCGTGACAGTTGTTTAATCACCGTCAATCATCGGATTCTCATTGGTTGCAGTACATTTTTACGGGCATCCAGTCAAAATATTTTCGCTTATGTGAAACTCACCTATTGCTTAGACTAGTACTTATTATTATTATTATTATTACAAGCCTGCGGACTACATAACCATATACAAAACCAAGGTATATAACCATGCAAGGGAAAGATACGTATCTGCTTCATCAAATATCACACATTTTTGGGTAACTGATGTGTGATAGGGTTGTTATCAAATTACCAGGGAACCCAGGTGAGTTAATCTATATATGCAAAATGTAAGTTATGTTGAAGGAAAACACATCCCTGGATCATGGACATCTTCAAGTATACAATGAATTAAAACCATCTAATAGAGTAGTCAATATATACTTATATAGCTTAAGCCTTACTTTTAAAATGAATTTAAGACTTTTAATATCCTAACAAGCTACTCACTGATACATGAAGTAAACTCAGAAGGTTGAGAACGAATTTCCTGGTCCAAAAACGGGTCCTCTCATCTGCTAACGTATGCGTGTTAGCAACACACGTAACACGGAATTCTGTTTATTCATACACTTGGAGACGAATCAAAGCGTCTGTTTAGGCTGTGTTTACAAGTAAAAACCTTTCATTTTATACTTAAAAAGGCTTTAGTTTACAAACCATATGCTTAAGTAGGCAAGCATTAGTACTTGTGTTTGTGTCGGCTTTTTCGAGCTGTTTTGATGGTCGATGAAATGGCTCCATGCTATTTAAACTAACTTGCTGGTGCATTTGTAACACACATCAATCCATTCAGTAGAGCAAGGCGAATCTTTTAAGCCATATTGCAAAGCCATGGGACGCGCGAGTCGTTTGCTACGTGTGTTTTTCTAGTTTGTTGTAAACATTTTCTTATCTCGCACACGCAAGTCCTCTCACAAGCCATAGAGATGGGCTCACAATTCCAGTGCTATCGGTTTGTTTAGCTTATTACATGCATAAATGGATTCGCTGCAGCATAATGAATCCTTTAAACTCTATTTCAGCTTCATACAAGTGACACAGAACCTTTTATAGGGCCATTTCTAACTGTATGTCATCTGGGCCATTAACAGCAACTTCATATATTTTGCATGTCATTACAAAAGAGGCTATAACTTGTGTATGCTAGCTCGTACAGATTCAATTCAAAAACCATTTTATTCTATATAGAACAGCGATTCATTTAACTATACTCCAAGGTGGTAGGTACTACGGATAGTTCACTACGAGCCATTTACATGCATTTTTGCTATCGTGAAGGAGGCAAAATGGCGTCATTTTGAAGAAGTCCGGATATCTCAGCAAGGGAAGGGTCTTTTGCCATCATCTTTTATCATTTTTCTTCTTTCATCAAGACCTTAAAGTTGGTGGTGTTACCTAAAGGATAGCGTTTCTGGTTAAGGCTGTGAATTATTTAATTAATTAATTAATTATTTATCAGATTATTTTTCTTATTAATAGGTTATGTAACAATACACATGACGTAATTACTAATGCACCTGCCATTAATACCATTAACAGACCATTACCTTCATTACATCATCAGTACTCAAAGTAACATTATTACTGACTATTATAGTATTTTGCGTGGGAGGATCAAAGGGCAAAAGTGTACTTTATTTTCCATAAAGCACTGTTAAGGTGTGAAGAGTTAACCACCAACAGTGCTTTATGAAACTTCAAGGTATAGTTAAAGCACTGCCGCGAGTATGTACGGGAAATACAGCACAAGGGTGTGTGTCGAGAGGTAAATACAGCACGAGGCGTAGCCAAGTGCTGTATTTACCTCGAGACACCCCCGAGTGCTGTATTTTTCGTACATGACGAGTCGATTTTGCGCATTTTAACAGATTAGCAATGGATTTCATTTGAAACCAGTTGGTTACTGCTATCAACATCTGGAATTTCACACCTACAACAACAACAATTATTTGCATAACTGTACTGTATTCGCACATAGCTGTACTTTATTTTCCATACAGCACACTTGCTACTTTATGGAATATAAAGTACACTTTTGCCCTTTGATCTGCCCACGCAAAATACTTTATGTATATGTTATAGCACCGCCGCGAGTGATGTACGGAAAATACAGCACTCGGGGTGGGGGCGAGTGGTAAATACAGCACGAGGCGTAGCCGAGTGCTGTATTTACCACGAGACCCCACCCCGAGTGCTGTATTCTTCCGTACATCACGGGTCGGCGGTGCTTTAAGGTGGCGGTCAAGTAATTTTATGAAACCTTATAATTACCTTGTTTGTTAATCACCTTAACCCACGCATATTTTGTTACAGGGATAACTTCGTCATAGTTCACGCGATTCATTTGCAACTATCAGCAGTACTAGATCTACTTGTGGCGTATTAATCATAAAAAATTTAGAGCCTAATTACGCTCCATTGTTCATATACAAAGCCGGGTCACTATTAACTTAGTAAACCTTATTACTTCCCTCAGCATTCACATAGCTCGCTGCAATTTTATATACGACAACTTTCAACCTAATAGCATAATCCAATGGATTCATATTTTTAAAAGGCATTTAAAAACAGCTAAATCAACTGTACACTTGTTACACAGTTGCCTCTCTCAAGTCTCCCAGCTAAGATATTAGAAATCGCGATCCATTGGATTATTAAGAATCGACTTTCGAATCACTACCCAAAAATTTAAAGGTCTACCGTCTATAAATTTGCAGAAATAAGCATTTCCTCTGTTGTAACCACAATAAGCGCACGCCCCTCCATGGAAACAAGATTGCGCACACTGAGTTTTGTTTACTGGAGAAGGAGAAAGAGGTTTACAGAGATAGTTAATGCCATGCAATATAATAATTGCTGAGAAAAGGTAGAGTTTGAAGCCTAACAGTGTAATAGCCGTTTCAACGCGCCAATTCAAACACCCGTTTATTTTAGTAATTTACAGCTGCGACACGCAAGTCGTTATGTTAACAAGTGTAATTATAAGGTTTCATAAAATTACTTGACCGCCACATTAACTCATTTATTGTTTTTGTGTGGGAGGATTATCAGTGTTATTTTGTAGTGATAGACTCAGTGCGGTGCTCTTAGCCAAGTTAGTATTATCGGTGATGCTTGTACAGTATATCTAACGCGATGCTTTGTGATAGTCTGCCATTCAAGCGCGTCGGAGTGGTTGTTCAACGTGTCAGGCGTGAAGCATTTTAGCTTATTGCAAGCCTTACTGGCTAATGCGATGTCGAGCACGCTATGCATTGTTTTTAGCTTATTGTAAGGCTTACTGTACTGAGTCTCGCGAGCCAGATCTTTTTTTGGCGCAGTTCGTTATCGCTTTCAGTATAAGACTAGGCTTACCGTCTAACGCAATACAGCCCTTCAGTGACGGCTTTTATTGAAACAAGTTAGTTGAATCTTTGTGTTTAGGTGTGGCAATAACCTTTGAAGATCTATTTAAGGAGTGTTAAGAATCCGTAAAGGTGGGCAGTAATTATCAAGGGGTCGGTTGTTTACAGCAGCTGTTGCAGACGATAATTGAAATAACTGTACTGTATTTGCTGACCACAGTGCTGTATTTCTTATACAGCACACTTGATATCTAAAACAGCCTACTAGACATTTTATGGTAAATACAGTACTACTTTTCTCTTTGATCCGCCCACGCAAAAGACAATAAAGCTTAAATAAAGCACAGTTATGCATGGAACTCTTAATGCCTTAGTTAACAACTCATTGGAATGTGTTACATATCAGAGATTTTATAAAGGCTGTAAACAACGCGATGTGGCTAGCTTTTTGTTTCCAATTCATTTCGAGGCGTTTTGTACAAACCAACTATCTACATAAATATAAACGAAAGAGAACACGATCTAGCTGCAAGATTCGCCAAAAACGGGTATGTGATGTAATAATATTCTTGTGTGATTAAACTTACTTGGGCTACCATCACCACTGATTTAAGCAAGCTTAAATCTTAAATGAACCAACCAGCGCATTATATTGAAGCGTTAGTCCTGAACTCTATAAAGCATTTAAAGCATTACCTTGCTCATGCTATACGCAAAATAAAGCACTCAGCGTGCGGCCTTTATGTTAATAAAGCACAAGGCGCATACTTATATATTGGCTTCCCCATTGGAAGTAAATTTGTACCAAATTGGAATTTGCTCAATCATATGCTGACCTGTGACAGACCATTATTTTGAGCTCTGATCATGAACTTTAAAATAATCATTGTGAATGTATTTGGACAAATTGCAGGCAATTGTTTAACTCATGATAAAGCTTGGTTGCATCAGCTACTGTTGTTAGAAGTACAATCTATCTCAACCAAAAACACCCTGGTTGTAAAAAAAGGAGCAGCCAAGAACTAAAAAGATGTGAAATCAAAATGGGCGGCCAAGGCCTGTGTAGTGTTACTGGTAATGGAAATAAAATTTTAATAATCACAAGTCAGGCCGCAAAACATTAACAAATTGATAAGCTAATGTTTTGCGGCCTGACGTGATTATTAAAATTTTATTTCCATCACCAGTAACACTACACAGGCCTTGGCCGCCCATTTTGATTTCACATCTTTTTTATCCAGGCCTTTTTTAATTCTTGGCCGCTCCTTTTTTACAACCAGGGTGTTTTTGGTTGAGATTTCACTTCTTTTTTTAGAAATAACAGGTCATTTATTAGTTACATATATGCAGAACATTAGTGACTGTTCTATTAGAGAGTATTGATCTTTTGTTGCTACAATTACGAGTCACCAGGCTTTGTCACCAGGTCTAAATCAAGGCTCAGCGTATCATCCCACCATATAGACGGCTTATTTTAACTATGTTGATATAAGTGCCTCTTTTAAAATTAAAAATTTCGTCAAAAATTACACCTTGTTTTCATGATCATAAAATCGGCTATGCTGCTCCGATTTACAAATCCATCAAAACAGTCCACTTTTAATGTTAGATTAGTGCCTGATAAAAATTTCAGAACGATAGCACCAAAAAATTTTCCGGTAGGCGTGTCAACAAATTGGTTAAAAATTTTATCGACTATCACTCATATTTTCCTCAATTTTACTGCAAATCATACCAAATTTTGTGGAGATGTAGGGTTTAGGTAGCGCTACTTGTGCACCAAATTTCATTGAAATTGGTGCACAAGAACATAGGTTGCGTACGCTTTTATTGTTTGGTGCAAAGAAGAAGAAAAATACGAAGAAAATCCGACGAGTTTCAGGGACTCGTATCTCAGGAACTACTGGGACTATTTCTTTCAACTTTAATATGTAAGGTACTGTATATGGTGACATTAAAATATGTAGATTTGGTAGGAATAGGTGCCATAGTTTTTGAGTTATGATAGGCTGAAATCGGCTACTTGACCGGTCGCGTAAATAACACACTGGTGTGCCCGCACGTATTTTTCTTGGTTTCGCGTATTTTTGGTTTCTTGGCCGCTGACGCACTACCGTGTGTCTTGATCATTGCAACACACTAGCCTTACTTTACACATATTTATTATAATACATTGTATAGTATAATATATGCATTTTTCTGTTATCCTATAGATCTGTTGGTAAATTTGGAACGCTTGCTGCTAAAAACTTTAAAGTTTGAAAAAATTTTGGACATGTTTAGTGATCCATGCAATGTAGACAGCACAACTGAATTTGCCAATGCACTTGCCAAGGTATATTATTTTTAATCGTGGATTAATTTGTACATGTTTATTTGGTGCAGTTTATTGTGGAAGCACTTCATCCGTCATTCGAAAATGTAGCCAGTAAGTTAGCAGAACGATGTAACAAGGCTATCAGCCACAATGCCAAAATATTTCCACATTACAAACCACTGGATGAAAACTTTCATCCTGTAATGCTTACATTTGAATCTCGCATTGTTGCTATGCTCATGGTCATTGATAAACACAATCCAAAATTAGTAAGTGTCATTAGTATAGTGAATATGTACGTACGTACCTTGTGACCAGTGTCTTATGCTGTTATAGGACAATGTGATGGGTTGTGTTGCTGATACACTTCGTTGTACATTATTTATGTCACTTGAAGATAACCACATCGATGTACATAAGCAATGCTCTCTTATTAGAGTGATTACGGGTATTTCTCGTGCTGTTAGCAAGGTTGATTTTATGCAAAGGCTTTGTTTGGATTTGATTAGCTTAAGTCGTCCACTAAAAATTTCTCAACTACCCTTACTACAAGCTGTAGCTGGAGTATGGCCACTTGTGTTAGCAAGAAAAGTATGTGTATAATTCGTTGTCTCCTATTTTTGTTTGCAAATTTGCTGTGTCACTTGACTGTTATTTAAATACCAATGTGGCCAGATTTATGTGTGTGTAAAACTTCTTACAGGAGGATGTGAAGCTTTATGGATTAAAGGAAGTGATACCAGAAGGTAACTAGCTACTTGTGATGATTGTAGTTGTATACATGTCATATGAGTAGGGATTGATCTCTCCAGTGCTGCAAAAATAAGAATAAGATTTTAGCATGGGATAATTTATGAAAGTCTAAGTGCTACTTTGGCTTACTGTTACTAACCTAGCCAAAAGTAGAGATTAAAATTCTTTAGATTATATCATGACAGAATCTTATATTCTCCCATGCCAAAATCTTATTCCTTGATTTAATTTTTAAAAAAGTCTTCTTGCTTTTTGTAGCTCTGAGAGATCAATCCCTGCTCATTTTTATATAATTATATATATGCCAAGTGAATTGTCATTTTGATATTTCCTTTAAGGTCTGGAATCACAGATAGTCTCTCACACAGTGGAGGTAACGACATGTTATCTGATTGGCAAGCAAGATTCACAAGGGTTTAGCCATCTTGTAAGCTGTACATCAGCTTAAATGGAATAAGGTACTCTTTTTTATATTATATATAGCTTTTCAAGACATTTGTCAGCTTTTGCAGGTGGCAGCAGGTATGCATGTTTAATTACTACGTATTATATATTTCATATGATATGCCATACATGTGATCACTGTATGTAGCTCGCAAGTGAAGCATCAATGCATTCACTGGCTACAGCTTTGGTTAAAATTCTTACCGGTAGTCCTAATGTTACACTGACTTCATATGGTAAGAGATGTATTTTGTATTGCCTGTTAACCAATTGTTATAGACAGTACAAGCCAAGGGAAATGGATCTCTCCGCAATTATCAGCTACCACTCACATGTGCATTACATGCCTTGCAGTGATAGGAAGATATCTGGGATGGAAGTGGATTAGTGATAACCTTATAAGGGAGCAGTTATGGCCATTATTACAGAGATGGAGCAGGAAAGCAATGGGACAAGAAGTATCAGAAGCTGTTATAACAGCTATTACCCAACTTATTGGTATAGTAGTAGCTAGTTAAAATGTTATCTACGTATGTGTTGCTTCTTTCAGGGTTAGTTGGTAAACAAGGTGTGTTACATGATCCAAAATGTCAGTCAGTAAGGCAGCTTCAAAAAATGCTCTCTTCACTTTTACAGAGGGCCCATAATTCACCAGAAGGTTCGCAATGATTGAAACTATGTATAAGATATAGAACAATCTCGTGTCCAAATACCTTATCAAAATTTAAGTGTGGGAACCCCTGTGTAATTTTAGTCTTGCTATGGCAGACCCCTCAGTGTGTGGTTTCCATATATAAATTTCATTCCATTAAGTTGAAGCCAAGATAGTGCAGACTTTCAGGAAAATTTTCAGCTGTATCAAATAGGAAGGTTGTTTATTTTCAGTGAAGAAGCTGTAAGAAACAATCAGTGATAAAGATATAATTATGTGATTTTGAAGAATAATGTTCAATCTGACTTCTTTTCCTGGCAGTCCATACTCTTAATTGTTTAAATCACATTGCCAAGAGTTCAAATCGCTTCTTTTAATTCTTCAATGTTTCTTTGTTTGATACATGTACTGTGCTGTTGTAAGATGTAATCTCCTATATCCACTCTCAATGCAAGGCACCAACTTTGCCATGGTTTTAGTGTTTGGTACCTTTCTGTGATTCAGGCCAGACAAGCCGTACATTCCATTTGCCTTTTAGCTTCCTGCTACCACAATTCACTTACCTACTTACTTACCTGCCAGAGTGCACTACTTGCAATTTCACTTTCACCTGAGATTTTGCTGTTCAGGTTAAAATGAAGCATTTAGTCTACCAACTTACAAAGCCTTAATTTTATAAGACAGTTAGAGTGCAGAAGCAAAGTTTCTATGCAATTTAGATGACCTAGGCTAATTTGACATCACCTACCACAAGATTAATTTCCTCAGCCTGCAGCCTTGGTGAGTAATCTTGTGGGTAGGTTGGGTCTCTAAATTGTGTAGAAACCTTGTTTCTCAGTGAGTACACTTGTGATGAAGAGGATCACGTGAAGATTATCAAAATTAATATGAAAGAATGCACATTATATTTTAACATAGGCACTAAGCAAAATTACTATCAAGCATCGTAGAATGCTTTCAAGTTAATATTTCAGAATAGTCATATCTTACGACTGACTATACCAATACAGCTACAGTTTGGTTCATATTTAATGTTGCAAATGAGCTTGAACAACCTCAAAACCTTGTGTTCTTGTTTGTGTTCAATCTCATGTTCAACCCCTTGTCACTACCAATTCTGCCTGCCGAAACTGCGTGACACATACTGTATGGTAATGAGAAATGATGGCCATTCTGTATCTACTTATGTAAAAAGGTGAAGAAGGCTTATTTTATCATAAGGAGAGGAGGTTCTGTTTGTAGTTTTGTGTAGCCACTGATTTACATGCCAGCCACTTATTAATGTACCAATTATAAGCACTGGCTATAATGGATACGTGAGACTATATTCTGGCTAGTGAAGAGGTTAGTTGAATTGTTTCACATCATCATGTTTGTCATGTTTTACAATCAGGTGTTTACCTGGTTTCTCAGTAAATCGATCATTGGTACTTGTAAACAGTAGTAACACTTACCTTTCTATATCTTCCTTTGCACACACGGAATTCTTATTTGCATCCAGTTACCAGTGACAGCCACCATGTTTCTTACCTACTGGGTGATAACTGTTGCCCTCCGGGTAATATCATCTGGTAGTTATGGATTCATTGTCAGAGTTGTGTAGCTAGTAGGTTTTGTGTTTTGATTTTATTTTTGGTAGCTTTCAAAATGCGTATTTTTACCAATCAGTGCATTTATCATTAAGTATTTTATTGCTTTTTATGTAGTTACACTTTCCATACAATTGGCTGTGGCTGAATCATTGATTTCCTTATGCCATCCTAGTCAGTTACCAGTTGCCAAGGAGGTACTGCAGAATTGGTTGGCTGGTGTCAAAACACATCATCCTTATGCTGCACATACCATTTGGGAAGATTTTGCACCACAAGTATGGAACATGCGAACAGTTACAAATGAGTCTACATCAGATGAAAAAACCTATTGAATGTTATATGTATATATGTTTTTTTATTGTTCACGTGACAATTTGGACAGCATAACGATGCTATACCAGCTAACACATCCAGCTATGCAAAAGCTGTGAGCATGACAATTACCATCATATAAGCAGTCAATCAGTTACTATAGCTCCATATATATAATATAAGCTGTTTAGTGTTCTCTTGTGCCAAAATCTTTTTCCTTGTTTCCTTACTTTTCCTTTGTAGCTAGTAGCCTAGTACTGAAAGATTGATCCCTACTCACCTTTTTCTAGTATATAGCTATAGCTGAGGCCTGAAAAATACATACTATCGTATAGCGCAAAACTGTGACGAATTTGACGAACAGCCAGCGATTCATCAAAGTTTTCCCTTCCAACCTTTCCCTGTTATTGCTTTTCCTATGAAGCCTACAATCAATTCGTCAAAGTTTTGCTCGTCAAACTTTCTGACATGCTTGATTCATCAAATTTTGTCAGACTTTTCCCGCACCGTCAAAGTTTTGCGCTATACGGTTATTACGGTATATTATATAAACCAGTGGACCCATATTGGGACCATGATACCCTCTATAATTATACACATGTATGTATGTAGCACATGCGCTATATGCATGCAGTTTTGTGTTGCACCAGAATCCATAATCAGCTAGGTTATTACATATAGTAGTATTTATAGCTGTAGCAGAATTTTCAATTGTTATTTAGATATTATTATTATGCCATAAACAAAAAAATGCAAGGCCAACCAGAAGCAGTGTAGTCCAAAAAGTTCAATTGTTCATCAGAAATTAAAATTCTTGAATGAATATTAGCTACAGGATATTTCCACAGCCAGTTGGCATTGTCACTTGGTCATGCACCAATAATGATGGTGCAAAAAGTGAGCAAGTGACAAAGCCAATCATATAGCCATACTGGCTATCATGTGCAGTTTGCCACCTTCCAAATTCACCGAGTAGCTACAATGGATATCCACTCAAACTAAATAGCCATATAGCTACATGCCAAACTGATGGTACTTGGGTGTTTGGAACATGTATATAGAATCCATGCATGCACTTAGCTACTACCGTATATAGCCTAACTGATTTTTCAAGGGGAATATTTTCGTGTATTTATGAATTTGGTGTTTTCAGGATAAAAATTTTGTGGATAACCGAAGTATTGTATTGAATTGCAATGGAGGACAAAAATTTCAAGGTTAAAATTTTCTTGGTTTGACAAAAATCCTTGAAATCAGCAAAAATTTTAGGCTATACGGTATATAGCCAGTATATGTAGATTATTGCTAATGCAAGCCAGAATTTACTATAAAACCATAGTTAGGCCTCACTTTCCACCCACTATAGCTATAGCTACTGCATGCAAACAAGGATTAAGGGATAATTTTCAAGCCAATTTTCCTGGAGTTTATATGTATGCGTATAATGTCTGATAGTTATAGCTAGCTATTTTATTAATTAAACTTTGTATTTGTAACTCCCACCAAAATGTAGCTACTCAATTTAAAAAACTAGCTACATAGCTACGTAGCTAGCTAATTTTATGTCACGCGTCAGTTGCCTGTATGGGACTCACCATGCATCCAGCCAATATCATGCATGCAAAATAGAGCATTGCATTAATTAATTCACGACACTGTATCGCATGTAAAGAGAGCATCTACAATGGGTAGCCTATACCTCTGAATAAGGATAAGTTTGAATGCCAGTGTTGAACTTCATCAGAGACACTGCATTCGAAGCTAGCAGCATCATTCTCATAATATAGCTGGCTTCAGCATTTCAAGTAGCTGACATTTTCACACACAAGACAAATCACCGGTGGAACTCCTGTTTGCTGGTGGAATTTCGTGCAATTTTTTGCCATCTTTTAATAAGATGTGTGATCCGAACTTTATCTGGGGTGATGTTGCTGGTGAGTCCTTTGTCCACAGTGTAACCTGCTGTTATGATGAAGTTGTTCATTGGAGGGAAGTTTTGTTTAAGATTCCCCAAGCTAAGTGTGGTAGAGCTTTTGTTGCTGAGCAGGCAAGACTTTTTCGTGCCTATGCTGTGGGATCTGCACTTGAATGTGTTGCCTTAAAAGCTGCTTTGATTATGCCGGTGCTGTTGTTGCAGCGTCCTCATGTTAAATCTAAGGGGAGTGATCATACTAGACATCTTACTTACCGTTTATCTCTCTGGAATAAGGGTGATATTGATACACTGTAGTTTGGTGTCTGAGGGTAGAACTTTACAGAGTTTGTTTTCAAAGCCCGGCAGGAACAAGTCTACTTCTGATGCCTCCTCAGTTGCTAGAAGATTTTCTCAGCTGATGATGTCTGGCAAAGTTAGAGATGCTTTACGATTACTTTCCTCTGATGCTGATGGAAAGGTGCTCCCTTTCAATTCTGATGTTATGGACTAACTTATCAGAAAACATCCCAAGAAACAACCACCTGTCTCTTCCACTCTTGTTAATGACTTTGTTGATCCACCACATTTTATTCTGTTTGATCAGTTGGATGCTGTGCGTGTGCGTCGTGTTGCTCTTAAGCTCCATGGTGCTGCTGGTCCCTCGGGCCTGGATGCTTCAGCTTGGAGGCGTATGTGCACCTCCTTTCAGACAGTTTCTGATGATTTATGTGATGCTTTGTCAGCTGTTGCTAGACGCCTATGTACTTCATTTGTGGATCCTACTGGCCTATCCTCCTTTGTTGCCTGTCGATTGATTGCATTGGACAAAAATCCGGGTGTTCGCCCTATTGGTATTGGAGAGACAGTTTGTCGGTTAATTGCTAAGGCTATTTTGTCCATTGTTCGGGATGATATTCAAGCTGTTGCTGGTTCGCTACAATTATGTGCTGGACAGCTATCGGGGTGTGAGGCGGCTGTGCACTCTATAAGACAGCTGTATTCATCCCTGATGTTGAAGCAGTCATTTTAGTGGATGCCTCTAATGCATTTAATTCTTTGAATCAGCAGGCAGTGTTACATAATATTTTCCATCATTTTCTACAGTTTTCATTCAGTGATGCAGAACGAGATTTGTTGAGCCTTCCTCCTATAGACTTGGTGGTTTGGGCATTATCAATCCAGCCAAATACTCCTCCTCTCAATTTTCATCTTCAGTCAGTATTACAGCTCCTCTGGTGGAACTTATTTTGCAGCAATCACCTACCTACTCTGCTGAAGTTTTAACATCTCAGTTTGACAGGTTATCAACACTCATAATCAATCCCTGTCAGATATGTATGATTCATTGGTAGTGAGTCTTTCACCTAAGCTTCAACGTTCCATCTTGCTTTCCTGCGAGAAAGGCTCTTCTAGCTGGCTTACTGCCCTACCTTTAGCGGATCAGGGTTATGCCTTACACAAGGGTGCATTTTGCGATGCCCTTTGTCTTCGCTATGATTGGCAACCTCAATTGTTACCATCTCATTGTGTCTGTGGAAAGACGATGTCTGTTGAGCATGCACTGAGCTGTCCTTTTGGAGGTTTTCCATCAATTCGACATAATGAACTGCGTGATATCACTGCTGCGCTCTTGTCTGAGGTCTGTCACAATGTCAGTACTGAACCAAATTTGCAACTGTTGTCGGGGGAACAGTTTCATTACAGATCTGCTAATGTTGAAGATGGAGTTCGCCTTGATATTAGTGCAGAGAGTTTCTGGGGTCGGGATAGGAGGTTGGCTTTTTTTATGTAAAGGTTTTTAACCCCTTTACCTCCACCTATGCCTCTTCCCCTTTGGCTCAGTGCTTCCGTCGTGCCGAGCTTGATAAGAGACGAAAATACGATGAACGGGTTCGTGAGGTAGAAAGGGGAACTTTTTCTCCTTTGATTTTCTCCTGCTCTGGTGGGATGGGTCCTACACTACAGCTACCGTTGTTTTCAAGCGTATCGCTACTTTAATCTCTGAGAAGAGGGGTCATCCCTACTGTCATGTGCTTTACTGGATTAGATGCAAGCTGTGTTACTCACTACTTCGTTCTGCAGTGATGTGTTTGCGGCTCGGTTTGCGGGGATCAAGATCTAACTATCACAAGCATAATCTGGGTGATCCTTCAATTGACTTGGCTTGCTCTGAAAGTCGGCTGGAACTTGATTGACTATATCATCAAATTTATTGTTAAATTGTCACTTTGTTATTATAGTGTATTACGTCTTTAAAAATTATGTTATGTACAGTGTTCGTGTTTGCTGATATGCAGCCTAGATTACTACGCATGCGTAATCCGTATTTTACGAAGTCGGTCAAAAACCGTTAACCATGTGCTTGTGACGGGACTTGTGATCAGAGTCAAATGTTTAATTAGTTTTTGTGGTAGTTTCGAAGGTAGTTTGGCTATGTAGCTGCGTAGTTCGTCTAGTCTAGAAGTGTCATGAAATTGTCACAAGCTTTCACAGATTACTTGGCGGGAGTATGCGGCGGTAAGCTAACAAATAAATAAGCATAACAAAGACTTACTGTTCCGCTCTTTTTTATGTCAATCCAGGGGCTGTCGGCATGTTTGTTGGTTATCCTTTTGATACTGTTAAGGTATAACCTCAGATTTTGTGATTACCTGGATCTCTATATGCTATCATAGATACTTAACCATCAGTGTATCTATGATACTATATAGTTCTAAATGTACAGTATGCTTTAATATAGTATGCACTGTGGTGTAGGGCATAATCTATGTGTAGGGTAAGCTCTTATTTATTTTTATTATTGTCTACTTTTACCAGTAAGGTGTACACAGAATGTAGGACGTGCTTACCCAAAGCCAAGGGAATTAACCCAGCAAATTAATACACAAATTCAAGGTATCCTAGTTCCATAAATGATAGGTAGTGTAATATGCGTAAACCTTTTTATCAAGTACTGCCATCCGACTGAAGCACATCAATCCTTAGTTTCTGGTCATTTGCCTGTACGCTTACTTGATATAGTATTCAACTTTATCAGTTGGCATAATCACATGACATCTTGAGAGATGTTTTCATCTGTGACTGAATTTCCATGAGGCTGTACTGTAATGTTATAGTTACTGAACTGTGTTATAGTTCTAAGGATGAGGTGTGCAGAAACTTGCAGCAAATTGCCCACATGTATTATAGAGCTTATTCAAGGGGCATGTCTTTCTGGTTATCATCATAATTCTCGGATATTCATTGATGTTGGCCATTTTGAGTGTACTCCCTGTATAACAGGCGTAAGCCTTCTTCACAGGTCCCTAGTGGAATAGTATTAAGAGAAGAAAATAGTGATACCCACAATGCATTTCATAGCTTGAAACTCGTTTTCTAGAGTTTAAATAAGAGTATCACTACAAATATTAGCTTATTAAAATGGTATTCTCATGTAATATGAGAATATCCCAGCATAACTGATAAGGACACGCCCCAATGCACCAATGATCAGTACTATCAGAAATCAGTTTATTAGCCTTAAAATTTAATTATCGGTATTGACTTTTCTATAGCAGATATTTCAGAATTTATTGACAATATAAAATGAGATGATATTAATATTTTGGTGATAAAATATTTGCTATTTTAGTCATAAAAAGGAGATGGAATAATAATGGATGGTGCTAAAATATGTTTAGTCATAATTTCATGGCATAATAATACCTATTGTTAGCAGATTTGGAAGCTATGTTGATATCAGATCGGCTATCGGTATCGGCAAATATAGGAAAAGCAACAATATTGGTTAATCGGAATATCGGCAAAATATCATATCAGTGCATGACTAGTTAGCACCCTTGATAAACCAAAACTTGGGAAATCTATTGCGGTTCCTGCATTTGTTTTATCTCCCTCTCTTACTCTATAGACCTTAAACACTCAACCAGTTTGTTTTTGAGTTTTATAAAAGAGAACACAAAGACCTATGGTATAACCTGGGGATGTGAGAAGCCATCTGTAATATATCCAGGTTATACCATAGCATGGCATTTTACCTGCCCACACAGTAGGATATATTCAGTAAGAGTAGCCAACATTTGTGATATGTATACTATGATATGTGGTGACCAGGTCTGGGAAAATGAACCATGTACGCGCATTGTATTATTTCAAGAAATCACCATTTAAAACAATCAGTTAATTAAAACGTTCAGTTAATTTAAAACAGACTACTGCCTGTAACTTGCTGGCTTTTATTATCAGCAATAACCAATCAGCAGTAATCTCTTTCATTTTCCCCGTGTAGCGGGAAAGTTTGGCGGCAAAAAAGTTTGGCGAATTCACTGTTATGAGCGTTTGGCGAGGAAAAGTTTGGCGAATGGATAGATTCAGCCATAAGGTAATACTTATAAGTAAAAATTTGGATGGTTTTAGTTTGGCGAATCACGGATGATTCGCCAAATTTGCCAAACTTTTCCCCTGCCAAGCTTTCCTGCTATACAGTAGCTAACCTTGTAAATGACTGATGGCTGAATTTCATTATTATAGGTTTAGGACAGCGGAGTGAGGGGGTGGGCGGGTGGGAGGAAGGGGTGGGCGGGTGGGAGGAAGGGGTGGGAGGGGGCTCACCTAACCATACAGCAAGCACTGTTTAGAGCTGGAAAAGCCACCAAAAGTAGCCAGAAGGCACCCATGCCACATCACAAGGCCATAGGAGACGTCTAGCTAGCAGTGAGAGCAGTCCCATGTCCCACCCAATTGGTGCCTTCCATTGGCGCCATTATCACATTCGTGACTTCACAGGGTTGGTAAAATGCCCTCCAAAAAGCAGACCTCTTCACATTGGCTAATGGAGACACTGTATGGATAATACTTAGTGTAGCTAAAATATTGTGCAATAAAATGGATATCAGTTTTTGCGCCTACATGGTCGATTTTTGCAGACCCAGTCACACATAATGAGTTACTGCATAATTAATGTCCCCTATCTACTGGAAATTGTTGAGTGTTATTTAATTGCTAGACAAAGTAGTGGTTGAACTCTAACAAGATGTTATGCACACTTGTACATGCCATAGGCTGTTGCAAGATTGTATAGTTAATCTTTATTTTTGCTTGACCTTTGTTCCGTGTTCCCTGTTTTACCCATTCATTCTCAAAAATGATGGTCCTTAGTTTCTTAGCTTCTCTCTCACTACATTCATTAAGTAGACCCTTTGTTAGGCATTTCTTTTGAAAGAATACTGGCAATGAAAAACATTCCTTTTGTTTTAGCTTCTTATTCACTGTTATTATTACTGTAGAATCTAGCAGTACCATTACTGTTTGTGTTAAAAGGTTATATAATTACATAGAATGAGTAATTGTGGTTGCTTGTATAAATTGATGCAGGCAAAAAGCTGGTGTATTTTAATATTATGGAGCCTTGTATATGTATGTCCACCTGCATCCACACTTAGTCATAAAAGCACTTAGTCATAAAAGTGGGTGTGCTGTCTCGGTATAAACTTCGTATGTCTCACCTGCATCCACACCTCTGCTCACACCTTTCTAAATAAAATGCTGCAATAATTTTTTTATTAGTGCCATACAGCATAATTATTTTCTGCCAAGATATGCATAGGCAGCAGCACAGAGGTGAAAATGTTAGTATAGAAGAAAACATTGTCGTGCATTGAAGTTTGTGAAGAAGTATTTGAAAAGGATGCGGGTTATTTGCTTTTGTACCATACTTGCATAAGTACACGGTTTGCATAATTATTTAATCTGTTGCGCATTACTAATTATGTTACGTGTGTAAGTGGGTGTTTTGTGTGACATAATAAGCAGAAGGTGCAAGAGACACCTTCTTTTGTGATTTTCTTGCCTTTCAAGGAACTACAGGAAGGAAAAGGAAGATAGTGAAAGATGAAAAGAAACACCATGGCGCAGTGGATGAATCTTCATCAGAGTGCAGTTTCGTAGATCGGACGCAATTACCTTTGTTGTGTGAAAAATTTGGAGCCATAATTATATACTCCTAGCGCTAGTGAGTCTTACAGCCAGCAGGAAATACTGGTAGATTTGAAAATTTCTCTAGAGATCACTTCATTAGGATTTCACAGAGTTTAACAAAAGTATAGTGTTATTATAGTGTTTCCAATACATTTCAGTTGGTTTTTTTGGGTAAAGTATATTGTGAGGCGTCTTATGGAAGCACATGAAAGTTTGATGCCATGTTTTTCTTGTCAATCCATACTATTTAAGTACTACCATGCTTAATGATGTTACCAAAAAGCAACATTTCTCTAAGGGCTTGACTGCATTATGTGTTGTGGTGACTACACTAAGTGTTGTGGTGATTACACTAAGTGTTGTGGTGATAACACATGTACAGAAGCCTCCCAGTATTGTTATTCACCTAAATTTGTATAAACTGAACAATTGAGACCTATGGCCTAGACTATACAGGTGTATATATGTATACGTGTATATAATACACCACTTTGACACCTCAGTCAGATATGTCATTAAGTACAGTAGTACTAATAGTAGGGATTCAACACGAAAAAAATGACATCCAACTTTCACACATTTCCTTAACATGCCTCACAATATACTTTACCCGAAAAATTGACTGAAATGCATTGGTAACACTATGTAACACTATATCTCCGTTAAACTCCGTGAAAATCCTAATGACGCGGCCTGTAGAGAATTTTAAAAATTTTCTAATCTACCAGTATTTCATCTGACTGCCTGCCGTAAGCCCCACTAGCACTAGGAGTATGGCACCAGATTTTTTACACAACAAAGGAAATCATGTCCGATTTACGAAACTGCTGTTTTGCTGAAGATTCTTCCACTGTGCCTTTCATCCCTCACTATCTTCCTTTTCTTCTTGTAGTTTGTAGAATCTGTTGGCGACCTCTTCCAGAAGGATGATAAAACTCTCTCAGTGATGTAAGGTTATTAGTGTCTCCATCTGGTTGCAAAGTGCTGCAACAGAAGTGATTGTATCTTGGCATCTCTCCTTGCATGCTCTGCTTTACTGTAGCTGGGATCTTTATGGCGCTTCGTTCATGACTTGTGAGCCTTTGGCCGTGTAGAAGGTGTGTTGAGCAATGTCATCAGTGATGTAGGTCAATGGCCTATTGTTTAGCAATGCTTCCACCTTGTTGATGTATCTTCTACTTGTCAGAATCTCAGCAGATTGTGTTGATGTCGTTATATTCATAGCAGCACTTGGGGGCTGTGGAAGTAAAACTGGTCTCCGGAAAGGAGATAGCCCAATTTTGAACTCATAGTAGTAGGCTCATCTCTCCTGATGATGTGATCTCCAAATAGGTCCTAGTAAAAATCTGCACCAATGAGTAGGGATAACTCAAAATCCTCTGCTGTTGTGACTGCATGGGTGTGCTAATGACAACCCCTTCAAGTAGGATAGCTAGAAGACATCTGTGCCTACATGGTTAGTGATAGGTGCAGCAGGTACCATAAGTGCTGACAGTGGCACCATGTAGTTCTCCTGTCAAAGATGCACTGAGAGACACAATGATGAGCAAGGCACTTGTAACGAAGTCGTTCCTTCTTAATTACTTCCAAACGCGATGGCACGTCTTTGTTGACATCGCACTTGATAGCAGGATGGGTCCCCCTTACAGTAGTAATGTGACGATAACCAATGATTGATTATTGCACACCAGTGATATTGTAATAATTGCGATTATTGTCAATGCTATTGTAATGACATATCACCATGAAATGTACAAAATTTTAAGGCAAGCAACACTATAAAATATTACCATACACTTAGCTACATTATTCATGAATTTACCAACACTGTAATAGTAAACATACAGATAGTTCTATCCATACTTCAAAGTATCAACATTACAACCTTACACATGTCAATATTCTGTATCAGCATTGCAACCGGGTCGGGTCAATCCGCATATCCGGGTCAAATGGGTCACTATCAACCCGACTATTCTATTAGAGAGTATCGATTGATTTATTACAAGCAATAGTCTCTAGATTTCATAATAGTTATCGATGTTGTCCTGTAGGTTAGTTTTCAAAAAATTTAATTTGGGTCACATCTGGGTCATTATCTGGGTCACCAATGGGTCAGCGGGTCATCTGGGTCACCTGATTGTGACCCGGTTGCAACGCTGTTCTGTATATGTGATATTGATAATGTTTGCAATAGTAAATATTGTGTTCCCTAATATTACATAGTCCAATAATATTGTCCCAACACTACTTTGCGGTAAGTGCAGCTCAGTTCATTGCTAGTGTCTCTGCATGTGTGTCTTCTGGTTTGCTGCAATGTAAAATGAGATGGTAGGTATTGCGTGGTATTAGCAAGTTAGAGGAGACAACTGCTTAAAAATTCTGATTTGGGCTGCCTGCTACTGTTCGTTTAGTGATCTCTAGATATGTTAGATTCCTCTAGTAACTGGGCTAATGTTATTGGTACCAACAGTATCTCCAGGAGGATTATAATGATACCAAAAATTTTGGTATCAATACCACTGTAGTATCATAATAATGGGTAGCATCGAAAGTATTGCACAGCTCTAAGTTCAAAATGGTTCTTACTGCCTCGCCTCATAGTTGGGCTCATAAATAACTATGTTTCTGGACAGTAGTAAGGGATGAATTTGCATGGATGGCATCCTCAAAGCAGTCCCAGAATGGGTCCCACTCCAGCGAAAACTGAAATTTCTAGTTTTTTGGTAGATGGGTACAAAAGTGTGCACCATGGGAGATTTCTGGGAAACTTGTGAATAGGATAAAGATAAATCACCAGTTGTTTCATATGAGATGTGAGTGTCACCAGGGTTGGATCAGGTTGGACAATATTTCAATATAATTTATCACCAACATCGCAACACTGGAGTATGCAATAGATATTTTCATATGTTTATGCATGCAGAATATCAGAACAGATTGCAGCATAGTACTGTAGAATTAATCACACAAAGTAAAAATTAGAGCATAAACAAATGTTCTAACATTCGAATGTTCATTCATTTAAGTAACATTCATTGGCAAATTTTAACATTCGACATTTGTTTTTCTATTTGATGCCCAAATTCCGTATAAATTACTTTTATAATTTTGTGAGTTATGCCATCCTTTAGCCAACTTTAACCTTAAAATTGTCATTAAATACAAGTTAGTACATTAAAAATCCATTAATTGTGTGGGTGTTGAAACATTCGAACATTCGGAATTGAAATTCAAGAATGTTCGAATGTTAAAATTTGACATTCGTTTATGCACTAGTAAAAATACATCAACAAACATACTGAAACCACCAAATCCTTATTAACTTTTACAATTATCATTACTCTGTTGGATGATGCTGTGCTCTATTTACTATAGTAAGACATTCAAATACAATAATCACATTGTCAGTAATCACAATTCGCTATTTCAATATCGCCCAACCTTAATCTACAGACTGATGCAAATTATTTTGTGTAATAGGCAGCTAATGTGAAATATTAACTGTCTAGATCGATTGGATATGGTCATGAGAAACATTCATTTAGTCAATACTGGCACCCTTGCTGCATTTGTAATCTCTCCTGAATGTAGTTCTGGGGTGGAGAGTCTCTACTATTAACTGTGGAGTGGAGCTGGAGTTGGGGGTTGTGTTTAGTATCTTGGTGAGTATTAGCTGTAGCTGATTCAGGCACAACTTGCTCATGCAGAGAGCTCGTTCTAATGTGTGAGATATGAGAGCAAGTTTCTCAGATAACGTCATTTGGATGTCTGCTGAATCAAATACTGCAGCTTCAAGTTTCTCCTCATCATCTGTGTTCTCTATGATTTTCTTGTTGAGTTCATTGAAAATATTTATGCTTTGCATGTGTTAACTGCTTTAGATATATTCTGTCAAGAGAACA
The DNA here is from genome assembly GCA_963930835.1 of Spongia lamella. Taxonomy (NCBI): domain Eukaryota; kingdom Metazoa; phylum Porifera; class Demospongiae; order Dictyoceratida; family Spongiidae; genus Spongia; species Spongia lamella. The sequence goes on from OZ005753.1 coordinate 3,231,882, forward strand.
GCATCAGAGCTTGCAAATGTTGAATCAGGTTGTTTCTTTTGGATAAGAAAGCTTGCACAATATTTCGTTGATGTTGCTGAGGATCTTCGGCAAGTGTGACTTGTGGGCACGGTGTGAGCAAAAGTTTGTCTATCCATTCTTCTTAGGTCACAGCACTTGAGTTGGAACAGTATAGTCATTGGTTTGTGTGGGTGGATCCAAACTAGCTAGCATACTCAATGTCTTATTCTCTCAATCACGTGATTCTAACATTCTATATTATAGTGTATCATTACATGAATACATATGTATTACTACTATTCAGTTAATAGCACATCTCCAACAACAATCAGTGTCCTGGACTAGCGTACTGGACTACTAGACATTATTCTCTACTTAAAATTACACACTGCACATGTTGGTATTCTGGGGTTTGTTTGTTTAATTACATGATATATAATATCTATGGTGTACTTTACATGAGTACTTTAAGCACTGATATTGATATTTCAGTACTTGGATTATCCATCCCTTTGTGTGGCTTTTAATCGCTACCCAACAAGTGAGATGAAAATGATCACTATGAAATCCATTGAATGAAATATGTTGTTTACACAATATACTATTGAAGCGTAACAACATATCTTGCAATCTGTTCAAGTGGGAAAACTGGCCAAACACCGTTGATATGTGAAAACTGAGCCTTCTGAAATATAAACACTTGACAATAGGCCTCTTGCATATTATATGCCACATGCTAAGGCTGCACTGTATTTTCTTTTAGAGTGAGTCCATTACGAATTTATCGCACTAGTAACTCACTCATTCCTTCAACCAAACTTGCACCAGGATTTCTTCTCTGCATATTCTGTCAAACAATTTTAAAGCATACTTCAGTGTACTGAGAGTATTGAGTTTAATATAATGAGAAACAATCGTGATGACACAATAATACAGTTTATAAAGAAAAAGGCACCAGAAATTAGATCATATGAGTCAATCTGAGGCCAAATACAATGTCTAAATAATCACAAGTCAAAATGAATTTGCAGAGTTTACTAAAGCGGTATATTTTAACTGTATTTATGCTGTAATTAATATACTTGTATTTCTGAATTTTTTACACATCAGATATAATCAAAAATCGTGATGTTTTGTTGACAATAATCATGATGTTAAAATTCACACGATCGCTCAGGCCTAACGTAAACTACATTGATATAATTATTATAATTCTTGATCAATTGTTTCATGAAATTTGACATGTGAGTTTTTCAAAAAACCACTGCACAGCAAAATCATGCAGCTTCATCATGTACTGACTGTATAAACATGCCTTCAACTTTGCAATCCAGTTTCTCCTCTATAAGACTTGTAAATTGTACCGATTTTGCCTACATTTCCATGTATGTGGGCTTATAGATCTACAAAAGCAGATATTGATTTGCTCGATTTTGTAAAAATGTGAAAGCTTATGTGAACTGTAGCCAATGCATGTGGGTGATGTTATATACAGCAAGCATACTTATAGTTATTCAATAGTATAGACCAATAGAGATACAAAGTACCTCTTGACAATTCAAAAGAAGATAACCTATAAATATTACCGCACTGTAGCTATACTAAATTTTGTGTGTAGGTAAGGCTGCAAATGCAAGGAGTAGTTGGAGCAGAGCTAAGGTATTCTGGAATGTGGAGTTGCTTTAAAGATATTGTCAGGACTGAATCTGTAAGTTATCACCTGGAACATACGTATTTTCATTTGCATAGTACCTATTTCTATAGGTCATAGGATTTTACAAAGGCTTATTGTCTCCTTTGATTGGTACAGCTTTTATTAATGGAATTATATTTGGAACTCAAGGCAACTTGTGTCGTTCATTACAACCAGAAGGTGGACAGATAAGGCTGAAAACAACTTTCATAGCAGGAATTGGTACAGGATTTTTTCAAGCATTTGTATCATCACCAGTTGAATTAGTTAAACTGCGTATGCAGATGCAAGGTGTTGGACAGCTTGAGACATTGATTCAACGATCGGGTGTAGCTCAATACCGGCGTTACCAAAATTCTGTACACTGCTTTATTGTAATATGTCAGACTGAGGGTTTACGTGGAGCATATCGAGGGCTTTTATGTACTATTTGTCGAGCCATGCCAGCATTTCCTTCATATTTTGTGACATTCGATTATTTGTGTCAGAAATCTGCAACTTTTTGTAACAAACGTGTTGATCAGCTTGGAATATTTTCTTTATGCTTTGCTGGAGCAATTGCAGGTATTGCATCCTGGGTGGTGACGTTTCCTATGGATGTTGTTAAATCTCGCATTCAAGGTGATGGCATTGATGGTAAAAAAGAATATCAAGGAATTATTGACTGTTTTAGAAAAACGTATCAGAATGAGGGATTGCAAGCATTTGGGAAAGGTCTAACCCCTACTTTGATTAGAGCAATCCCTGCTAATGCTGCAATTTTTTACACAGTTGTTGTAGTAAAACGATTTTTCAGGTTGTATAATTAGATATTATAACAATTGTATTTATTATACCGAGATGAATAAATGAATATCAGTTTACAAGTAATAAAAGGACTTAAATTTGTTATCATGTATCAGTTTGATAGCATACATTTACAAAAATCAGTAAACTGTTAACTAACTGGCCACACAAAACTCATTGTTACGCTATCATGATAGCATTTGCTTTTACTATATTGCTTGAACAATGTGAAAATACGGATAGCTAGTTATTAAATGTATGCAGGATTATGACAACGCATGATCTCTCCTGATGCTATGATTTGCGAGACCACACGAGCGTGAAACGCCTTGACATGTGATCTAATTAGAAACATTTGTAAGGTATCTTTATTGCGTGGCCAGCATGTGGGTCAAGTTATTACTGTCGTCATAAATTATCATGCCACGCAGGCAGTTTTCCTCGAAACAAGACTACCAGTAGCCTCGCTATAAGCGGGAGGTAGCTAGCTAGCCTGCTAACATGGCTAAGGAATACTTTGCTGGAATTTTCGGAGGTAAATATCCAGACGTGTGACCATGTAACATGAAATTTAAACAGGTGCTGCTGGGGTGGTGGTAGGTCATCCTTTCGACACAGTCAAGGTACTTAACTTCGGTCTCGTCTGGACCTCTTATAATTATAGAGTTGCGTTCAATGTGTAGGTTAGGTTGCAAACTCAGGGACTTGCCGGAATAGAATTAAGGTACCGTGGCACGATGCATTGCTTCTGGGATATCCTTAAAACTGAATCGGTAAGTTATTTTGCAAGCTTTTCCATAGATACGAAGTCGAGATAGGCATTGTTGAATTTTTGCAGTGCCATGGTCAGCTATAATATTATTTAGGCTATTAACAGTTTAGGATTACATTTCATTATACAACAGATAATTTCAGTGGTTGATTATAATCCATGGTGATGGGTTGCTATGGTGAAATTTGTGTATCCATTTACCATTGATTTACTTTGCTATTGTGTATGTTTAGTTGTTTAAACTCCTTGTGACCTAAGACATGGTGGTTTGTGATATCACATTTTCACTCTTGTGTAAAAGTAAGCGTAGCCAAGCTTAGCCACCCCAGGCATAGGCCCAATTGATAAGAGTCCAGTGTAGTTACAAAGTTGGCAATGTTTTGTCATGTGTTTGAATGGAGTAAATTAGCAGTGCCCATACAAATTCAGTTTTTGCCTTAGAAAGTACCTGTAAATTGTCACACATTTTTGAATGATGTACATGTTGATGCAGTGAGAAGCCAGAAGCCATTCTAGAAGTTTTGTAGTGAATGCCTTATGCAGATATCAATAGAAAGACAACAATCTCTATACTGTTAAGATTATCTTTGATCTTTACACTATTGATCCAGCATGCAGTATGAATTTAGGAATGGAATGCACACCTGTTTGATTTTTAATCAGGCGAGCCTTATTCTTGAAATTGCTTTGTCCTTGACATTGGTGATGTGCATGTGTGTGTGTCTTTGTATGCATATCCATCCTCAAGAGCATTCATTTCTGTGTAGATTCGTTAAAATATTTAATTATTCAAATAGCTCTGGTGATGTTTTAAAGATATGACAGTGATCATTTTTTGTTTCAACTAACTACATATATAGGTCGCAGGAATGTACAAAGGCGTTTGTGCTCCAGCAGTAGGAATAATATTTCAAAATGGAATTCTGTTTGGCATACAAAGAAGTACTATGTCTTTACTACAGCCAGAAGGTGGCCCAATTAAAATCACCAACTCAGTATTAGGTGGAGTTGCAGCAGGTTTCTTTCAGTCATTTATTCTTTCTCCAGTTGAGCTTGTAAAACTTCGCATGCAAATGCAAGGAATTGGAAAGTGGGAGGTATTTTTTGAGTTTGATGGCCACCACAGTTCACCTGGTGCACACAAGCACTACAATAACTTGTGGGACTGTTGTTCCAAAGTTTATAGGACTGAGAAACTCAGAGGAATCTATCGAGGATGTGGTATAACCATTTTAAGGGACGTTGTAGGATTTGCTGTTTACTTTGGCTTATTTGACTACTTGTGTCAACATCAGGCCAAAAGAAAGGGCATATCTATTGATGAACTAAGCATTTTTAACTTGGTCATGATAGGAGGAACCAGTGGTTTGTTATCATGGATTCCCAATTATCCGATGGATGTTATAAAAACCAGAATACAAGCAGATGGAGTGCAAGGCAAAAATAAATATTCTGGAATTATTGACTGCTGCAGGAAAGCCTATCACAATGATGGTGTAGCCACATTCTTTAAAGGCATGAATCCAACATTGATACGAGCTTTTCCTACAAATGCGGCAATTTTTTCAACATTTGTTATAGTGGAACGATGGATCAGAAATCATCTCTCTCTATCCCAAACATAATTTATTTAGGTACTAAAATTGTAGCTAAATTTTATTTAATAATTTATTACCTTTACAACATTTATTATTTATTATAAGGACACCAACGTACAAAAATCAGCTGGTTACAACAAGGTTGGAATATACATATATCTATAAACACTTTTAAAAATGCAAATTCTATACACAGGTATCAGGTAGGTATACATGTAACATGTTAATGCTATTAAGTCATGATACGCTCTATGACTGGTCAAATTCAGAATTTGTGAAAGTGAAACCTATAAAATCACTTTGATCTACTTCACCTTCAGATTGAGGCAGCGGAGACAACTGTGGTGCTTCTGAAGTAAAATCGTGATCAAAATTTGATACATCATATTTCCCTTTCTACAAAAGGTAAATATCACAAATAATCTTTTTGAATTAGAAAGTTTTTGACTAGTCTTACCACCATGGGTTTATATGGAGGGGGGATTTTTCTGTTTTCTAATGCAACCCAGTCAATAGTTCTGAAAAATGCATGAGCTTTTATTTGCCTTTCTCCGATTCCTGGTTGGCACCCAAGTCTTCGAGTTGGTGTCTTAGTCAAAAACTAAATAGGAAAATATACATCATCAACATACAAAATATGGCAATGCAAAAACGTACCCCTCTCAAAATGCTGGTTGCTTCTCGTGACAACCAAACAGGATAAAGAACATCATCATGAAGAATGGACTCAAACAGTTCATCTTCATTGTCTGCTTCAAAAGGTGGCTAGTTTTAAAAAATGAATACATTTAGTTTAAGTGTACTGTAATGGGATACCCACTGAAACCAAAGTTAACCCTAGCCTATTATATGTGTACTTATAATTTAGTTATATGGCAAGGCTATTATTAACCATGTGATAGACATTTGATGGGCACATCACAATCTCCATTTGTAGCGGTTATTGATACATTTACAGCCATTAGCAATGGCCATGGTTATAGGCTCCTATTTAAAACTGAAAATTTTACACAATGGCCCTACAAATCTATAATACCGGTAGTCAGTCATAATTGAACTCCACATAGTAAACAAAGCAGTTACGAAACTTAAGGAAATTTTTGATGGGAGAACTCACAAATGCTTTATGCTTCTGAATTTACCTTTAACCATGCATGCTATGTCGGGGTATCCCAAAAGCTGTTAGCTATGAACTATAGTTGCATACAATCATTAGACTTAACTAGTGGACACTTGCTATCAATAGTTAATGGGCATGGGCTTAGTAACGACTAGCGGGCACTTCATCTGTATTTGCCATTCATTTTTCAGTAAAAGGTGTTTATATTTACAAGATGGAGCACTTCAGTTACAAAAAAGTGGGCATGCCATGTGGTAGTGAATTGAGGCATTTAAAGAAGACTGACCTACAGTGTTACAGTATAATAATTTTGGTAAAATTCTACTACATTAAAAAATTAATTACGACTAAGGTGCTACATGAGCAAAAACTCAAGTCACTACTAGCAAGAGTTAATAATATATATATATAGAAGAGAGTATCCTACTTCCTTATACCCCTGTAGAAGAGCGTAGCGTAAAGTTATGATGTAACATTTCCGAATTTATCCATTTCTTCCTGTATAATGACTGACTTCAACAACTGAACATGGTATCGTTAAAAAATCGATTATGCTTGATGGTTTAGCACACAGCTTAATTTCAAACTATCACGCAAATTATTTATATGGTTTGCACCACGAAACTAACCCAGTACTTACTTGAAAGAGAAACGCTGTAAGTCCTCGTGTAATACGAGTTTTTGTATTGTTACTAGGGCGTTGCGTGGGCCAGCTCATTGTTGCTAGACATTTTTGGGGCTTCATAAACGTCACAAAACAACAACCAGTGTCGTTACGTCATAACTTTATGCTACACGTTTCTACAGGGGTATATGGGAGTAGGATACTCTCCTCTATATATAATTAACTCTTGCTACTAGCAGGGGTGAAAATAACTTCAAAAGTAGCCAGCCAAATGTCAGACCAGCTTTATGGTTGATCTGACATGTCAACAGTTGACCAGCCACTGTTCAAAAAGACTAATCTTATTGAAGCTAACACAGAAATTTTTGTTGCTAGGAGATAAACAAGGTAGGAGGGGAGTAGCATATACCATAGTGTAAACATCCCTCCTTAGCTTGTTTATCTCCTAGCAACGAAAAACTTAGCTACAATAACATTGCTAAGTGTCAAACATGCATTACCATTTAGACTTGTTTGATCTGAAATGTGTCAGACAAACAAGGAAATGGGCGGCCACATTGCTAATTTGACCAGAAATTGGCTGATGGCCGACCATTATTTTCACCCCTCTATTAGTTATATGGATAAGCCACCAGATTCAGCATCAAAGATGTAATTGCACAAATAAGGTCTGTATGATGTTACATTTCAACTTCAAAAACTAAATCCAGTTACGATAGTCCAAAGTTACTGTATATAATTATGGGTAATCCCATTAATTGAATTTTCAATCATAGAAATGTTCAATAAAATTACAGACATTAAATTACAAAAATTATGTTATGATATTTTTGTCTTTCACAGTGTGTGGGGTGTTCCACCAATAATTGAATTGGTATACATATCATGATAGGTCTTTAAAGCTTTAGTCCCAATGAAATATTAGTAATAGTCTATTACTTGGCTTTACAATGATGACGCCATGACGGCTAAGTTTCTTTAGAGCTACCATTTTTAGAGCAACATTACCTTATACTGCATGCTATCTTAGTGGTATTTGCAAGGTTTTGCCCACACTGGCTGGTAATGGTACAAAATGACCAGTATCAGTGCCATATCAAACATTTACCACAATGGGACACTATAATAATTATTACATGTATTGGTAATTACCTGTCCTGCCATCATCTCATACATTAGCACTCCTAGTGCCCACCAATCGACACTTGCTCCATAATCTTTTTCTTGTAATATCTAGATATTGAATAAACAACAGTTGTTTTTTACCAAACTACTCATACAAAACTTTATAAAAATGTATTTATGGTGCACAATGCACCTATAAAAGCAGTGGGACCACAGTACCCTCCAGTTTATTATCAATAAGAATATATTTTTCACCATGTAAGTGTGTCCCAACATGATATACATACATACGGTATCCCCTGGTAACAGTGCTAGGATGCGATATAATACAATATGCTTACTTCAGGAGCAATGTAATCTGGAGTCCCACAGAATGTTGATGTCAGTTTGCCATTGCCTATATTTTCCTTGCACATGCCAAAATCTGCCACTTTCACATGCCCTTCACGATCCAACAATACATTGTCCAACTTTAAGTCCCTAAGCATGGAACAAATAAACCCAATTGAACATTTGAAGTTAAAAAGGACAAGTTTGATGTTTTACTAAAAACTAGCTTATTAATCTATGCTGCTATTGTTACAAATATACAACATGAACAGGGACTCTACACTAAGGAGAACAGGGACTCTACACTAAGGAGAACATAGACTCAGAAAGTTGTTTGAAGCTGTCAAGTGCTTTAATTTGCTACCCACATGCCACTCCCACTGAACACTCAGTCTTATTGGCAACAAGACAGACATACACACACACACAGCAGAAAAAAATAATTTTAGGCATGTACACCTGGTTTAAAAAATCATAAAGATAACCTACCACCAAGCTGCAATAAAGAAACTGAATATACACACAACAGCATAACCACAAAGAATCCATAATATCTTCAATACTATTTATGATATGTATTCTGTTAGAGGATTTACAGGAATGTACAGCTTCTGTTTTCAATCATACTCATATATGTCTCATATATGTACATGGTTGTTGTACATGGTAATTACTCCCCCTAGTCTACTGAATTCTGATTATGACTAAATTCTGTTTATATACATGACAGCAGTGATGCACTAATATACGAAAAACTTGAAACCAAAGCCAATACCGATATTGGATTAGCACGGTACATTTAAACTCCATCTTGTTTTTTTATAGATATTAGTGGTCTGTGATACGGCACATTTTAAGTATCACGTATCACCACAGTTAAGCTGCCTGATACAATACTATATCGTGATACCCTTAACTGTGATAAGGGAAATGGTATGTCATGTTTGTGCCTTAAAATCAATTAAAGATAGGGCTACAAGTAACCCACAAGTCAGCTAACTGGTTATAAATACATAATTAGACCTCACACAAGTAGGTTGGTACTTGTCTGACTAGTATAAAGTGTTACTTCCAACTTTAGACACACAAAAATGTAATTAGCAGCACTATAACAGATATTTTGATATTCATGTAGCACAGTATCGTATTGTGATGCTCAATCAGTATATCAATATTTTACTGGTTAGTAGCCGTGGCTACTATACTTTTCACATAGAAAATGTGTTTGGCGACTAACCAAGACTTTTATACCAGCTTCACAATATGTGACAGTCCAAGCAAAAGCCAGCCTAGTTCACACTTCCAAATTTGCCACTTTAGAGCTTCATAACTTTTGTTGGGTAAGGCATACAGTCTTCAAATTTACAGGATTGGTAGTTCAAACATCACTTTATCATTGCTGAAAATTTGAGCTTTGTGTAGCATTCTAATAAGATTTTACGAACCATTAACTTAACAAAATTGGAGGTGTGAACTAGGCTGGTTTTCGCTTGGACAGCCACAATTATTATGGTACATATAATATAAAAACACCCTGGCTAGAAAAAGTAGTGGCCAAGAACTTAAAAAAGGCTGGATAAAAAGAAATCAAAATGGCAGCCAAGGCCTGTGTAGTACGTGTTACTGCTGATTGAAATAAAATTTATAAAAATTTAATTTCCATCAGCAGAAACACTACATAGGCATTGGCTGCTCATTTTGATTTCTATCCAGGCCTTTTTTAAGTTCTTGGCCACTACTTTTTTACAGCCACAGTGTTTTTGGTGGTAGGGCCCAAGGTCAGCAACCTTCCCAGTAGCCACATACTCTCTTATATAGCTGCCACAAATAATGACTGCTCTATTAGAGAGTATCGATCATATGGGTCATATCAAGAGTTCATAATAGTTTAGGGAGAGTATTGAACTTTGCTATACCCAGTGAAAAATGAACCCGTAAAGTAATCCCGGATATTACAGTAATCTTGCATAAATGCATCTGGTGTTGATTGCTGCGAATCTACACGTTTAGGTGGCTTCAAGTCTTAGTTTCTTCAACTCAAAGAGCAAGACACACACCTTGAAGGTGTTTCATCCATCATTAAATTCTATGCGGGCCATGTGCGAACAGACTTGAAGCCGCCCAAACGTGTCGATTCACAGCAATCAACACCAGATACGTTTACGCAAGATTACTGTAATATCCAGGATTACTTTACAGGCTCATTTTTCACTGGGTATAGCGAAGTTTGATACTCTCCCTAAACTATTATGAACTCTTGGTCATATATACTCACATAGACCACTTATTTAATGAGATGTTGATATAAGAGCCTCTAAGAAATTCTAATTTGAAAATTACACCTACTTGTTTAATATATTGACCATAAATCAGTATATTGCTCTGATTTACAAATCCTTCAAAACGGTCCACTTTTAATAGTATATGAATGCTTGATAAAATTTCAGAACAATAGCACTAACAGTTTTCCGGTGGCGTGACAACAAATCAGTAAAAATTTTGATTGCATATCTTCCTCAAATTTATTGAAATTTTATGGAAATATAGATTTTAGATAGTGCCATTAGTATACCAAATTTCATGGAAATCGAAGAATGAGAAGATTGTTTTTATGCACATTAATCATTTGGTGCAAAGAAGAAAAATATGAAGAAAATCTGACTAGTTTCAGAAACCCATATCTCAGGAACTGCTGAGGCAATATCTTTCAAGTTTGGTATGTGAGGTAGGGTATATGAAAGCACTAAAGTATGTAAGTTTGATAGAAATCGGCACAATTGTTTATGAGTTATAGATAATTATTAGACAAACAAGTGTGATGTAAAGAATTCTGAAAATATAAATCCTGGGGTTTATGCAAGCTCCTGAAAGGCATGGGATGAAAAAATGACTTCCACATAAAAAAATTTTATTGAAAGGAAGGACATCATAAGGCAGTATCAGAAGGCTGGTTGAACCGATTTTGACGAGCTTTGGGTAACTGATTCTACATTAAATGAAGATACTAAATCTCGAGTAAAAAGTGAATTGGGCGGATAACGATGATTCATTGGGTGTGGTTGTACAAACAAGCACCATAAAACTATCAGAGATTGGTATTTAGGAATGCAATATAGGTGACTGGATTTGACAAAAGCTGGCTTTGACGCACACAATAACCAGACACACTTTTCACCACTAGACAATAGCTATGCCAATTAACTAACAGTTCATACATTCACTGGTGCCTAAAGTCCTCCAGTTTGCTTTTCCTGTAGCTTGTTTCTGGGGCCTGTCAGACGTCCACGAGTGCTCGGGTTGTCTTTAAATAGCTCTGGTTGGACTTCAGAAGTAGCCACTAGGGCTGTGCGATTATGAGAATAATTGCAATTACATGTGATTGTTGATTCATAAGCACGATTGTGCAATTAATTACATGTTATAGATTTCTTAATATTTCCAATATATTTCAACCATATTTCCAGCAATGAATTTATCATTTCACATACCATAATTTGCGTACTATACATGTACAACAAGCTCCTCACATAATACTGTGTACGCATGCACATATGAATTGTATGAAAAATCATTAAAATTAACACAGTACTTAATGCATTTGCGATTAATCAATTATTTTAAAAATTTGCGATTATTGCATATCATGTGTTATAATCAATTAATTGCATAACTGAGTTAATCACACAGCCCTAGTAGCCACCTGGCTGGAAACCAGCAGACGACTGGATAATTGTCTTAGTCATCGATTTGGCTACGTTTTGGGGCATTTGAAGCCTAAAACGGCCTCAGGTAGTTGTGTTTCAGTTTCATGGAATTTTTTTATAAAACTGTAACCCACCCGCTACCACCCCACCCACCCTCCACCCCTATATGGAGGCATTTGTGATACTGGTAAAAAAACTATCTAAAACAGCAGGAAAATCAGCTAGCTAGAGTTTGTCCACTGAAAGACTATATAATTAACTACAGGTTTGTGGCAAATTCCATGCACGCAGTTTCTTGCCTTCTGGAGATAGAATGAGTTAAATGTATTTCTAAATATTTATAATTGTGCGTGGAAGCCGGGTATTGTCAAATCCAGTCACATAGTAAGAACCTACTGTAGGGTCTGTAATATCTAAGCAATACCTTTTATGATGACTTAGTTGGCAGCGTTCGAAAGTTATTGAGTGGTGTTACATGTAAATAACTAACTCAGTGGTTGCGTACTGCTGCTTCTTCTTGGCCTCATGACTCGCTATCATAACCTTTGTAAGGTGTGCTGTGGAGGCATGTAAAATTTGGATGCCATGTTATTTGTGTCGATCTCTACTATCAAATGCTACTACCATGATTAAAAACCTGCTCAGTTTACTGTTTTTGTTCCTAGGTTTATGATACTGAAACTTCAGGAATAACTTGGCTATGGTTGTGGTAGTTACGACTACCCTTGGGGTGGACACACACACAGAGATGCAGACAAACAGACAGACAGACACACAGACACACAAACATGCATACCAACTTTGTATTTCAAGAAACCAGGCATGCCTGGTTTAAAAAGCAAGTTGATGTTATTCTGTAACACAGCCAGAGGATGCAGCGGATACTGGACACAGTGAAGGGATGCAGTAGCATGCTGCTTTATAGCCAGAGTGCTGTGAACGATTACAGCGGTATACTGTAAATAGTCAGATTACATTGAATGGACACAGTGATACAAATGGAGATACATCTCATAAGCTAAGGCATAGCTAAGCTCATGTGAACATAATTGCCTGAAGTATAGTGCAGAAAACACAAACAACACACATAGGCTATCCATTGAATGTGACATATATCCCTGATATTCCCTGTTCCTTTTTCTCTTCACCACAGATGTCTTCAAACATGGCGTGTGGCCAATGCTGCTTAGATTCTATTCCCAATCTGCTGCCTAACTACCCTTAGGCTGTGTGGCCCAGATTCCATAGCTGGATACCCTGCTCTGCAAGCTTTCTCTTAAACAGTTCCCAGACGACCCAGAGTTCACCAAACTGGCATAGATGCTGCCATCTACAATCCAACAGAGTCGACTACAGTCCACAACAAAGAAGTACATAGGAGCATTCAGATGGTGGAGAACATGGGCACAGGAGCACAGGCTCCGCAGCGTGTTGCTACATGGAGCCACAAAGAGAGCCAGTGTGAACACTAGCCAAACAACCCCAATAAAGGATACAGGCTGATACTTTTGGACACAAGTCACAGAGTTAACCGCTTATTTGTAGAGTTATCCACATACCCATCTTTGGCATTATCTGACCTCCACCTCCCATGCCTCTTGAAAGACGATCTTGGACCCCAGCATTCGCCACTGCTATAATGCTAGCCAAGTGCAGCAACACGCTAATGCTATAGTGTGTGAGGGTGGACGTTAAGAATAGTGATTGGGGTTTGTTTTCAAGTACTGGAGGGAGGTAAATACATAACCTTTTCAGGACAGATTTGGCTGGTCACAAGCCATCTATATTACACATATTCCACTGCCGTATACCACATAGCTCTAAAATATGTATCATGTGGGTTACATGTTCATCCCGCTGAGATGACAATTCTACTGCAAGTGCATTGCTTATAATCTCTAAATGCACAGAAATGGTATGACGATGTAAGATTAGCCAATGTATGCCTCCCACTATATAGTGTTGGGCAGTATCAATATTTTATTTCCGGTATATGGTATTACGAATTCAAAACGGTATTCAATATTCCACAGTATTTTGATCAAGCACAACTAACATCTTATGTTTGGCATTTTGTTAACATTGTGTTTAGTAAGTACGTAAGTGCGGTAGACAGTAATAATTTCATTACATGGAATAGTGAAGTAGTATTAACACATATCACAAGACAGACATGCCATTTGACAGGATATTTGTTGCACTGTTTACCACATATTCCACTTTCACTATTCGGTATCATTTTAAAGTAATACCAGTATTAACTTAATACCAGCTAAAAATACCGGTACACTGCCCAACACTACTCCCATATTGATTGTAAATATGATAGCCTCTAACCATCGCTTACCTAGAATGTGCAATTAATTCACCTTCACTCATCTTAATCACGTAACCAAGTGAAAGTTTTATAAGCTTTATTAATTATGTGTATGGGTGCATACACACACATATGGTCACACACGCACGCACACGTACATGTGCACATGTAAGAAATATAGCGTTAGCTTTTGAATGATGCACAAACATTAAGGTACCTTGTCTCATGCATACATTCCATGACCCAAATTGCATGATCATATGCTTCATTGTGATTATTGGCAAAACATTTTGAGCAATTCACCAAATTCGCCAAAACCTTATACTATACGGTATACCAATATAACACTAACTTGTCTTTACAGGTCAATCTCTTGCAGTGTAATGGTCACAAATAGCCCAGTCCTTTAGTTACTATGCAATTTTAGGTTTCTATGCTTGGACTTTCAGTTAGTAATAACAACTTAATACCTCCATTAGAATCAATCTTTATGTGACAATGTGTTGTTGGTACTGAAGTTCAGTGAATCAAAATCTGCCATGAAAGTTTAATATTGATGTTTTATTTGTGTAATGATGTGGAGCCAGAGGTGAGACTTTTGCTATTGCATGGTGTGGATGTTGATTGAATGTATCAAAGCAGCACTTGTAAGCAAGAACTTCATTAGTTAAACCCTTTACGTATCTTTGATGATCGTTATGATTCTTTCTGCCTTATTATTTTACGGTACTGAAAGGAGCCAGGCTGTACTGGATGTTAATCCTTCATCCTTGTAGTTAGCTCCTCTACTGAAGACCCAAACACATCTGTTCTCCACACTTTTGTTAAAAATGATATTGGTACGTATTATATCAGTATGCAGGCGTGTAGCCGGGATTCTAAAAGGAGGTTTGCCCCCAGATGCTGACACAAGTAAGTGTTTGAACCCTCATTGATAAAACAACAGAGACCATGCAGCCATGCAGGATGTTGCATATAATTAGATCAGAAAATTTGACTCACTATACAGTAGCAGTATACACACCAAGCTAAGGTTGTTGATTTTCCAGTCATTATAATATAGTTCTAGGTTTTTAATGCTAGTAAAAATGGTTCATGGATTAAAGTCTACCATCCTTCAGCAATATTGTACAAGTACTACACACATGCACAATACATTCATTAACAAATAAAAGTAGCTCTGCCTCATCTCTGCTATCTTAGTCACTTGTTGGCCTTTCCACTTTTATGAAATATTTCACACAAATAATTATATACCACAATCAATTATGACAATACTCTAAATAAAGCGCAATTAATAAAGCAGTGGCAGTGAGTGACCTGATGTATAAAGAAGGATTCTGGAAGATATAGCTAAGTGCTAGCTACGAATATACATTATATTTAAAAGCACAATTGAGCCCTTTAACCTTTTAATTACTACTGTATATGTCATTTGTTGAGGTAGCTTGTTTTAAAAATTATACGTATGTGCTTCCAAAGGGGGTTTCCAGAAACCCCCAGAAATCCCCCTCCCTCTGCCTCCGAGTATGCAATGCTTCACTAATAAACACGCACTTGCTTTGATGGCTCATTTCAAAGTCTTTAAACACACTAGATTTTTTAAAAAATTTGAATTTAAAAAGGGGAGTAGGGATCGTATAAAAAGTAAGGAAACAAGTTGTTGATCACTCACCACCCAGCATATTGCATGTGTTTACTCAAGTATACAATTGCAGCTGGGTAAGCGTTCATACATGCACAAATGAAACACATTCTCTAGCACTTCTACAAGATTTAATCCCTACGTTGGCTGCATGATGTTTTGCTTTGAATGCTGGCTGCCAAAGTAGGGATTAAATCTTGTAGAAGTGCTAGAGAATGTGTTTCATTTGTGCATGTATGAACACTTACCCAGCTGCAATTGTATACTTGAGTAAACACATGCAATATGCTGGGTGGTGAGTGATCAACAACTTGTTTCCTTACTTTTTATACAATCCCTACTCCCCTTTTTAAATTCAAAATTTAAAAAAAATCTAGTTTGTTTACTTTTATAGCTAGCTGTTACAGGCACTCAAGACTGGAATTATTTCTTAGCAATTGATATCTACATAGTTTACAATGGCTCGCTACGTATGTGCCACGCCCACCTTTACAACAGACTCATTTCATCACAATACCAAGTGTCTATATGGTAAAATGACTTGTACTGTGAAGGAAGGACTATATTCTACTCGTAGCCAGACCATTTTATTTAATACGCAGCTACTAGGTCGGTAATAGGTGTACGATTATAAGCGCTTAATGTTATAATTAACATCCGGTGCTTACAATTCAGAAGATCGATAAAGCAGCTGCGTGCAAATAAATTGGTCTGGCTATGGAAGACGAAACTATAGGGAAACACTGAATTCTTCTTCCATTACGTGTTACGGATTGCATCAGTAAGCATGCGCCTATCCAAGGTGTTTATTGTTACATTTTAACACCTTGCGTGGAATGTTGACACCTTTGTAATATTTTGTCATCCTTCAGTTGAGGAAGATCAATCGATGAAGATAGAACAACGGACAAGCTATGGCGCAGTGGACAAACCTTAATCAAAATAACATTTTCGTAAATCCGACGTGATTACCTTTGTTGTGTGAAAAATCTGGAGCCATACACCTAGCGGAACCAGGTCTTACAGCAGGCAGGCTGGCTGGCTGGCAGACGAAATACAGGTAAATTTCGAAATTTTTAAAATTCGCTGTGGATTGAAATATTAGACTTTTGGCTGCGTTTAACAAAGATACAGCCTAATTACAGCAGTACTAATGTATCCAGGTAGGTTTTTCAGCTAAAGCCTGTTATAAGGTTGTTTTTAAAAGTGCAAAAATTCTGGAAGCCATAGTTTTTCATAGCGATCCCTACTATTAAGTACTACCGTACTTAATGATTAGGAGATTACTATCTATTACATCATTGCTTAATGCAGTGTGCTTGGTAAAATCATTGCAGTTGAACACTCCATTATTATGTACTCTTGGTATTAAATATGCAAGCAAAATCTTTGTGGTACAAACTGGATAAATTGTGTAATACGTATGTACATAGATGGGCATTAATAATAAATACAATGAAATATTAATAAATACAATGAAATATTTAAGTCAAAGGGTAACGCTGTAATAGCCATAATGATTTACCATATGAATATTCTGGATATGTTGTGACATTTCAATTTATGGGGTATGTTTTGTTACATCTCCAAATTAAATTTTGGTAGTGATTGCCAAATGTATGTACATAAGCTACTATATGGCTTGAACACATGCCTCTACTGTATAGCTCCAAAATTTTGAGGTAGAAAACTTTCGTGTTTTCTAATCTTCCATAATAAATTTCATGACTTACAAAATATTTTGTGCTAACTGATAACACATTACTACAACACGTGCAAACTAAACACACATGCAAAAGTTAGCAAAACAATAATAGACTTTTATGGGCTTGAGTATGGCGTTTATTGTAGGTGCTCATGTCGCTTATACGTATATTATAGTAGTAGCTCTTGGTTAAAAATTCAGCTAGGGCGTTCTCATTTCACATTCAATAAAGGTCTTGCTCTGGATCTATCTAATATTTTACTCTTGAGCGCTTAATATAAAATTTCAATAGTTTACAGAATTCATAGTTATCGTACACTAAAATATGTAGTAGTGCTGCCACAATATAGAAACTTCTTATGTCACATGTCATGAAAGTTTATGTCACAATATGAAATTCAATGTATGTCATGATATGAAATTTGATTCATGCTAAAGATAAACAAGTTGATGTTCTACCATCTAAAAACCAGGCGATGTGTAAGTTAAACCACCGTTAATCAACTGCTATTCAGTGTATTGTAATAGTAATTAATGATGTCACGAGTAAGTCATGTGAGCAAAGACTCATCACTAAGGGGCACATAGCAACACATACAAATTTAATTCTTTTGCTTTATACTCCAGTACTTTAGTGATAAAACTTTTTAAAAGTAGCACAAAGTTGTTTTAAGCCGAAATTCTTACTGTAACACTATAGGCTAGTCTTGTATTATAAGCTCCACAACCCGCACAGCACGCCCACTTTCAAAACTGAAGTGCTCGGTCTTGTTAGTAATGTACAGGTGTTCAAACGGCTTTTACTATGTAATGAACGGCTAACACTGCATTACCTTGTTCTTATTCGGCAGTAACTCACGACGCGTTTCGTTACTAAGGCCCCGCCCATCAGTAATATCGATAGCAAGTGTCATAGAAAAGCAGTAGGACTTATTTGATTGGTTATTCAGGCTTCATTTCACGTGAATGGTTTTTAATAGCCTGGGGGGCCGACACACGCACACACACACATACTGATGTCCGCACGAAAACGATTTCAAGAAACCAGGCACACGCCTGGTTTAAAATTGAAATTTCTCCACAGATTAGTGTGTTTATATGACCAACACTCTATAACTTATGCAGTCAAATAATGTATTTCAGTATTTATAATTATTAAATACAATATTGATAGTGATTTTTGTTTATATCATATCACAATATGTCACGATAGATCACTATATCGATATATCGTGGCAACACTAGTATGTAGGCAAGCCTTGGATTTGCCAAAGTTTTTACTACTTAACACGATAATCCTGCATATTTCTGTGTCACTAGTAATATGCAATGCATACAACTATGAACTGCATGCCTCTTGACATTTGGTGATGGTGATCTAATGAGTTTAGTATAAGAACAGAATAGCTCTGGCCTCTTACAGCAAACAGAGCTCTCAAGATTTCCATACACGTCATAGATGCCATACATGTACTAGCCAGGGCAAGCTAGCAGGGCACTCAGGAAGGACAGAAGCCATTACATACACACCAAAACAGAAGTTCTGTTAATGCCATATATACATACGTATGACATGTCCTATTCTAATTTGTGCTCACCAAACATACATAACAACAGGTAACCCCCAGAATCACTATTAGTACAATTTCATTACAATGTACTTAATTACAATACCTGGACCACCACAAATACACTAAACAAAAAGTAAAAACCACCACAAATTAGATAAGAAAATTCAAAGCATTACATTTTACTTGTACATGAATACAGTTGTACCATCATACAACAGGCCCAGCTCACCTGTATATAATTCCCCTAGCATGCAAAAACAGTAGTGCACTGATAATCTCAGCTGAGTAGAACCTATAATAAAATAAAGAGCGACTATCACTATTATGTCTGCATTGAATATACATGACAAATTCAATTGAAACTTAGCTAAACAATTTAACTATCTAGTACACTTTACTTGGCTACAAACTACGTATTACCCAACATAATGATTTCATCAATATACCATATAGTCTGAAATTTTCGTACCACAGTGTACACACACACACACACACACACACACACACACACACACACACACACACACACACACACACACACACACACACACACACACACACACACACACACACACACACACACACACACACACACACACACACACACACACACACACACACACACACTGTATAGTGGGTAAATTTGGTGGCATTTTGATTTGGCGTTTTGCCAATTCTCAGCGTTTGGCAGATTTTAGTTTGGCAGAAGCTTAAAAATCAGCCATTGCTTCATAATGAATGTTGAGCGATTGGCAGAATTAAATTTGGCGATTTTGCTAAAATCCGACAAATTAAATTCCACGCCAACATTTCCCACTATACAGTAGTAAGTACAGTACCGGAGTATATATATAAGTACAGTATTCAATATTATATATTTCAAGGTAACTTTACTTGCGAAATTTACAAAACTTCATCTTACAAAAATTTCAGACTACATCATTACATACAGAGTACTGAATAGTAGGGATCAACATGATGAATGAAACATGTCCAAAGTTTACACGCTTTCAAAACACACTTTACAAAAAAATTGAGAATACTGACTGAAATACATTGGTAACACTGCACCTTTGTCAAAATCCTAACCATCCCCACTGCAGCTGTCCAGTACTGTTCAATGGCACTGCTATAGGCTAAAATAATGATGTTCTCTCATCAAAAAACTATAAAGGCGAGGCCTAGTACTATATTATTTACAAATTTTAAAGCCTATCAATTCCTGTTGGCATGACAAAGGCATTTGAGATACGTATTCTTGTACTGATGGTGACCCCTAATTGTACCTTCTGTCACAACTTCAGTTGCAAAAGAAACTTAACAACTCTCAGATGACCTTGTAACCAACTTTACCAAGGGTAGGCAAGAGTAGCACAAGAGAATATCTAACTACAATGATTTTGCCAAACACAATGCATAAATAATGATAGAAATTACCCATGTAATGTGACCCATCAAAGCAAATGTATTTTGTTCATTTTATGAGTGAAGCACTGTATATTGATATACGTAATATTGATAACATTTGTAACAAAAGTGTGCAGAACAGATGCATTTGGATGAATTTGCTAAGTCATCTTTAAGAAGTGTGTTTTCAAATGCACATCTGTTCAACTTTTACATAAGGGAAACATTTTACAGTGATGTTTCATGTAAGTAAGTAACGCTATTGACTGCAGTGCTTTAGTATGGTGTGTGTGTGTTTAGTATTTTTATTAAAACCATTTAATCAGCATAACAAGTTGATGTTCTACCATCTCGCTGTGTATTGTAATAGTAATTAATGACATCACGAGTAAGTCACATGGGCAAAGGCTCATCATTAAGGGGAGCATAGTAACGCATACAAATTTAGGTTTGTTTAAACCGGCTTTATACTCCAGTACTATACTTTAGTCATAAAACTTGTTATGCGCTTTGTTACTAAGGCCACATCCATCGACTGTATCGATGGCAAGTGTCATATAAAGAAACTGAAAAGCAATAGAATTTGTTTAACTGGTTATTCAGCCTTCCTTTCAAGTGAATAGTTTTTAATAGCTTGGGGGGCGGACACACACACAGGGACACACATGTATATAGACTTCCCAGACAAAAGCAATGTAAGTAACATTGACAATTATTCATGGTGCAATTTATGTACATATAGAATTGTCGTGCTTATGAGCAAATTGGCATGCCTGAGATGTTTTTATGCACATGCTAGTTTGCTCATAAGATGTGTGTTTTCAAATGTGTATCTGTTCAACTTTTACACAAAGGAAACATTTACAGTGATGTTTTAGCCAAATTTAAGCGTGCACATATCCTTACATACAGTAGATCAGTGTATTGTTTAGTAATAACACGTGTAAGTAAGTAATGCTATACTGACTGCAGTGCTTTAGTACAGTGTGTGTGTTTAGTATTTTTATTAAACTAAAGTGTGTGTTTATCAAACTCCTGCTCATGGTACATATTCTTTTATGTTAGGTTCATTCAAATCCACTACATGCAATAACTCAGTGAATACCGTAGTTTGGGAAAAATTCGCCGTTAAAATTTTTTTTGTCGGTGGTGTGCTAGGACAAAAATTAAACACACAAAATATTTTTACCATTGAATAAGAGAAGGTGAAATATCTTCAGATTAGTAATCTACTCTCGCGCTTGTAAGTTTTGTACAGTGGATGCATGGCCTAGTTTTAGCTTAACAGAATACCTTGCAGACCCAAGTATACGTTGTCTTCACCCATTCATTACAAGCCGGCCAGAGTGATATTGCGAATGCACACGAACGATAGTAGCTGTTGTAAACAAAAGGCAGAAGGTACGCTTTATGCTTGCATGGCAATTCAACCAAGGTTGGGAACTTGTTTTAGTCGAGCGCCTCCTATGCAAGCGCCTCAAAGTAGGTATCGGGTGTTAGCTAGCACTTATAGTCCGCGTGTACGTGCTTGTATGAAATGTTTACACAAGACTTAGTAAGTTATATGTAGCAAAACAAGTGGCAAAACTTCAACTAAATAATTTTTCAGTTAAAAAATTTTCGTCGGCTACCTAAGAAGACAAAAATATTTTAAGAAGCAAAAGCCATGAGTATGTTCTTGAACCTCGTCTTGAACTGTGGCAAATGCTGTGCTACCCGGGACAGTGCAAAATACCCTTAGCACATTCCAACTGGGTTGGCCTGTTTTCTCCTGCCCGCCCCATACAGTGCCCGTCTGATAAATTATCTCATGCCAGAATCTTTACTGTTTTTCTCTCATGCCAAATTTTTTTTGTTTCTTTACTTTTGTAGCTCTGAGTGATTGATCCCTAATTTTTGATTTTTAGCTTTTTATAGCATTCTTACAGAAGATGGTGAAGATATATAGTGAAGTCCTTCCAGGTGTTTGCCAGGCACACAAAAATATTACAGACATCTACCTGATTATGCTGGTTTACAGACAACTCTTACATGACAAACAGCTACGTATGTTACAGCAAAATACACTCAAAAAACATTCGGCACAACAGTTTTGTATATCTGATGCGATTACTGTGAAAAATGGCGTTAGCAAGAGTAAATAATAATACTATTTACTCTTGGCATTAGTAGGTCTTATGACAGGCAGGCAGGTAGGTTGGCTGGCTGGCAGACGAAACCGTAATGGATTTTGAAAATTTTAAAAGTCTCTACAGATCACATCTTTAGGATTTTGATGAAGTTTAATGAAGGTACAGTGTTATTATAGTGGTACCAGTGCATTCAGTCAGCTCAGGTGATGTTTATTGTAATTATAAGGTATGTTTTGGAGGCACACAAAATTTGGACTCTATGTTTTTCATGACGATCCGAGATGCTGTGTGCTCATATTTCAGTCAACTGTATAACATTATCAACACATGTGTGGATTTCCTCAAGATCATGTTGCTTATACACAGACTACAGTAACCAGATAATCATGGTTCACTTGCATTGATTAAAGGTGCACACTAGATTATTAAATTATCTACGTGCAGAGACAATTATAACAGTGCATCATCCAACATTTGTCAGGCCAAAAAGCATGTTTGTCAGACAATAATGAGATATATTGTCAGATCAAGAATAAGGAGGGAGCCTAAATGACTGGATTGTATACTGTATATGGACTGTGAGAGTGATCATGAATTTCAGATTGATTTTGTGCATGATCTGACATGATGGAAGATCAATGTTATAATTGTCTCTGACGTGGGTGCATGGCTGGTAGGTCATGGTAGATCACGACACATTTATTTTGATCAAGAAATACCATTAATTAAATCATGGCTGATTATTAGGCCAGCTAACATAGTCTTCATTCTTAACCCTTAAACTTTGCATAATAGCTCTCAATACATTAACTGCCATATAGCATAGCATTATACCACTGTGACACTAATACTTGCTATTGGCAACGTCTTGATATGTCTGACAAAGAACCTTCAAAAACAGAAAACAAACTTTCTCTTTTGCAAAAGTGCATATGCCACAAAACTTGCATGAATGGCTTTTACCGCCACATTGTAAGGCAACAATATCAAACATCACAAAGATAATCCCTTGACTGTACAAGCATAATATGCTTTATACTTTCACATGGATGGTGTTTGCTTTATAGAGACAACAATCGATTTCATGGCCTAGTAAATTCTGTTTTGCCATCTTCTAACACATTTCTGCATGTTTTGTTGCCTTATAAAAAATGGCGACATCCTAAATGCACGTGAGTATAGAACGATGCCACAGAAGGCAATGCCTTAGGTTGCCAACCTCTGCCATTTTATTCCTCATATAATGTAGTGATTATTAACTGGTCAAGTTGTCAATCAATAACAACAATCAAAAGGAAAGCTAGTGGTATTAAAATTATCACTCTTCATAGTGCTTTTACATAACTTAATTGCTTCAATTTCTATTTTCTCATAATTAGCTTATCCATTTTAGCATGTATGTATTATGCAGCACCAATATATAGGCTTGAAATATGTTTCATGCTGGTTAAGGGTTAAGTGATCCATCATTAGTACTTTGTCTATTTGGAGAGTGGAAAGCGTAAATTAAAGCATTAAGATAATTTTTATAAACTAGACAATAAATTTCATTATTTGTGCTTTTACTGGTACCGAATATAGTCTAAGGGAAATGTAAACACACACGTATCTGCCAAAAGGAGTGTTATGCATATAGTACATATTTTCTCTACTCTATTCATGACCATGAATTTTTATGGAGCTTTGGTAGGCATATGGTTATGTTGCAGGAACAAAAGGATGTCCAAATCAAAAGTATTCATTGACTCACCTTGTTCTGTCTTCTTCAAACTTTCTAGATCTTTGAATCTGAAACATCAAATCTCCACCGGTAATGTACTCCATGACAAAAAATAGCCGCTCCTATATAAGTATTTCATAGATCATTAGTATTAGGATGATAAAGTATAGGTAATGATGGGTTCTGTCATTATGTGTGTGTGATAGGATGTGACATTAAATGAATCATGACTTCCCTATACCTCCATGATCTAACCTTAACACTATTCTAACCCACTGGTAGTTGTAATGTATTCTAGCTTGGTCATGTCTGATTTCCTTCATCTAATATATTATTTTGTAAACAATTAATGAGGGAGTGATATTTCCTTATTGTTATAATATCCTTGAACAATTACAATACTTTGTTTATCCGGTTATACTGTACAAACCAACATTTTATACTTTATAACATGTTTATATACACAACAATGAAAAGCGGTTACCTATAAAGATATACGTACCTTGGTTTGAAAACATGAATGCAGTGCAGTAAGGAAAGGATGTCGCGCTGAAACAGCTAGTACCCTCTTCTCAGTCAATGTACAGTCCACATCATCATCTTCGATAATACTCTTCTTTTTAAGCACTTTAATAGCATACACCTTTCCTGTTGCCTTATGCTCAGCTAACATTACCTATGATTACAGAAGATACGTATACATATTCACGGTTCTTATAATATAAACATTATACGTACCTTTCCAAAGCTTCCTTTTCCTAGAACTTTAATGAACTGAAAATCTTGCAAAGTGGCTTTGTTCCCAGTATCACTGGGAAACTCGTCAATTACTTCTTCTGACAGTTTAACTGGTGCAGGAACGCTGGGTAAGGAAATAGACCCATTAGATGTGGAAGGACTTAAGCTCGGCGCTTTGGAAATCACTGAAGATCGCTGTAAGAGAATTAAAAATGCATTGATGGGAGAAAACAGAGGCAAACAGTCTAGGGAGAGTTTCCTTTAAATCATTCAAATTGCATAGCTGCTCACTGAATGGTGGCAATCATCATGTGATTCCCACCAAACAATATATATGACTCAAGTAAATTTGGCTACATAATAAAGTAACTACAAATGGTAAGGGCACAGAACAGACTAAAATATAAGAATACAAGACATGTATTATTTTCATACATATACAACCTCAAAAATAAGACCAATAATTAAATAAGATGATACCAACATTTTTGCAAGTGGTATATAATTTATAAAAACATCAGCTTAAAAGATTGTGTTTGGAGTGCATACATGAGGTGTTACAAGTTACCACAATCCAATCAGGACCAAGTCACACTACGCTTATCAAATTAGAATACTTACTATTTACCGACTACATAACACAGGCACGCTGAATAGGTTGTGGATTATATATTGTCTATACAATAGATCACATCTTAACTACACAATTTATCACTTATAATAATAACAGTGCTTATGATAAGGGTTGAAAATTGTCCGGACATCTGCTTTCCTATTGTAAATTTATTGACTTTCCCATTGATAATGTATAGTAAATTTGTGTGGTCAAATTTGGTTTGATCGGTCAAATGCCAAAAAGTTGGCCGGAAAATGTCTGATGACTGGCTGTTATCATAAGCCCTGTAATAGGCCCTATACACACAGGTAATACTGTGTTAAGCTGATGTCATAACACATACAAGTACTTTGCTAATGTGTATTCATTCACTGCACTATGGCTAGCTGTCATACAAGTGTGGCACTTTATAATCAAGGTAAGGTATCATATACAAACACAGCTACTGTAATGTTACACAGCTATACATAAAAACATGTGCACTGCTCACTTTGGTTACACTGTTGTTTAGCTTTTCAGGGCTTAGCTGGATCTGTTTTAGTAAGTCACTAAATTCCTTGGAATTGATACCACACGTGTGTGCCATGTTCTGCTGGCAGCGACGATGACAATTCACACCGCAGGCTGATGTAAAAATGCACGCAACACATTACAACAATAAAACCATTACGTAATTACAGTACCTTCACATTTTAAGCCTTGCCGTACAATTCCCCAAAGTAGGGAACCGCAGTGGTTACAAAATGTCGGTGTCTTGTAATTGTGAACCTTAAACCGATGTGGTACATTGAAGCCAAAACGTTGTGCTCCCTCAGGCAACTAAAACAAATGTTATTAAATTGTACAGCAAAGTAAATAGTTTACACACTTCATCAGCTTTCACTATTAAACTGTGAGCGCGACCCTTGTCTCCGCAACTGGTGATGACATTCTTGTGACACCGCTTGTGTACCAGTACCTTACATACTAGATAAAGAATAAAAAAGTACTCCATTTTACATCTTGAACATACCTGCACATTGGTACCCTTGCATATTAACAACTCCCCTGTGTAACAGTAATGAATAAGCAACGATTCAATTTATTCAAGACTTAACACATCAACTTACCAAATAAAATCACCACAGTGTGAACAAAATGAGAACTGCTTCAGATAGACTGCCATAAATTTATGTCCATTGACAATGTGTACTTTGCGACGAATTGCACCCCTGGGTCTTTTCTCAAAGGCATTAGTTTTTAAACGAAATTTTCTCAATTCTCTAGAAGTTTCTGAAATTCAATGGCACGATATGTGTCAATACAAGAATATGCACTACAGACTGTTGCTTATCAACAAATGAGCCTCCACCCAATACATAACTTAATGTTTGCTTCAGGGAAACCTTTCCCTATTTTTTAACACCCTTATTGTATTTCCTGCTCTCACCTGAAGATCTTTCTCTGAATTGCATTTTTACTTTTACTTTTCCAGCAGGATCCAAGTCCATCTAAATATAAATACAAAAAAGTGAAGACAATAATTATGTTTATGGTTGTTTCAATCTCCTGACATACCACGTATTCAAAGTGATGTCCATCGAACGATTGTGTTTTGGCGTCTTGTCCTTCGGTCAATTGATCAAGCGGCACTTGGACGTGAGCAATGAACGGGTCCGGCGGTACAATAGATTTGTGGAAAATGGTGACTCCTAATCGTGTGGCGTCGTGTACATCCTCAGCAAACTCTTCCATCCAATATGGGCTGCTAGTCTTGGTCTTAGAAGTAGTAGATCCGAAATATATCTCATCGAAATCTATCACAGCATATGGATCCATCTTATCCAACTTTCTTCCGCCCGGCAACAAAATCGGTTGTAAGTTGCTCGCTTCGATAACAGTGAGGTTGATCGAACCAGTGAAACCTGGAAACATAGACATCTTCGGCCTCTCTAAATCGTTGTTTGTCTCTATCTTCTGTTTCGTATAATAGATTATTTGGTACGCAAAATCAACCCCTAGTACATTCTAGTATAACCCGACACAAGTAGTTACACAACAGTTTCCGTAAAAGTGGCGAAAGAAGAGGAAATATTAATAGTGGTGCCATGACGTAATTATTAATACCGGTAGGTGCGGCCATACAAGGAGGCGTGAAGAAATAGATAGCGCTTAATTTTCATAAACTATGAATACGCCAACCGAAATTATTATGTACCTTCGTGTACGTTTAATAAACATAAAATCCACCTAAAATCATTGGTATATGGGTGGTATGTATTATCTATGATAAAATTAATACTTCACCTGGGTCTAATAATTTTTAAGAGGCGTTAATATGAAAATATGGAGACGGCTGCAGCTGCATTAGCTAAGCCGCAGATTATTGTCCATATAGAAAAGTCACTAAACTATACAGTGTTTGATGCCAAATGGATTCCGTGTAGCGCCAAATTTGTAGTTGTGGGCTCACACCCACGTGATACTGGTGCCCTAGAAGTATACGAACTCAGCAAAGGCGAGTTGAAAAGTATATCTAAGGTACGAGTTTTCCATTGTATTGTATTGTCACTGTACGCTTTAGAGGGAAAAATCAAAACCATTTAAATGTGCAACTTTTGGAGCTGCAAGTCTTCATCAACGACACGTTGCCACTGGTGATTTCAGTGGAAAATTGAGTACTTGGTATTGCATTACTAAAAATGGTATTGTTGTTAGTATCTGTTGTGCTGTTTAGGGATCTAGAAAATTCAGAGGTACCAATTTATTCTATCAAAGGCCATTCAGAAATCATCAATTCAATAGATGGATGTGGTGGACTGGGAATAGGGGGTGGGGCTCCAGAGCTAGTCACTGGCAGTAGGGACGGTAGTGTCAAAGTATGGGACACCCGACAAAAAGATGCAGCCGTTGCGACTATGGAACCAGCCGAGGGTGAAACCAGAAGAGATTGCTGGACAGTTGCATTTGGTGCGTATAGCTATGCTTGTGCCTGACCCTTGTGTCTCTCATATTAATAAATGTATGATTATAGTGCTATCATTAACCTAGTCTCACATGCTCTACTTACAGCTGTTTATCGATTAGTTTATAAGCATGGTAGCCGACCCTTTTATGTGGCACTAGATCTAGAGGGCGCCACATAAAAGGGTCGGCTTTGCCAGATTACAGGCTAAACTGAAACTGGGATCAGTGATTTCTGGTGGGTGATGATCAAAACTATTAAGTGGCTATGTGAACAAAGTTATGCCAGACCTTTGAATTGATTGATATGTAAGATCTGTAAATTACAGTATTCTGGACTTTTTGCATGGCCACTTGTACTGCAAGCAGTAAATACCCTGTGGAGTCTGGCCACATAAGACTACACTTAATCCACGTGTTTTACCGTTTTTCATGTTGCTATACTTCATGAATTATTCATAAAATGTGGTAGTTCATGAAATATATGTGCCATCAAGAAGTTACATTGATTTCTACCAAGAGGGTTTCATTAATTGTTGATTATTGGTAAAGTGCATTTTTGATGGGGGAAGAAAACACGTAGTTGATGGATTTGGTGCTAAGCTAGCAATCCGTCAAAATCTTCCAGTAGTATCTTCCGGCCTAAGATGTTGTCTGTCAATATTTCCCTCATTATGTCAATATTTTGCCCATCAAAAATTGTGCTATACAATATAATGTGAAAAACCTGGCACACATACACACACAAGCACACACACACACACAGGGACACACACACACACACACACACACACACACAGGGAAAACACACAGGGACACACACACAACACACACAGGGACGCACACACACAGAGGTATATGTACATGTGTACCTTTGGCTCTTAGTACCATGCTTTGAACCTTCCAATCTCAGTAGAAAATCATTTTAGATTTTGAAAACTACACCTATAAATTTTAAAAAGAAGTTGTAGTAGTTCTATAGATAGGTGTGTACATGTTTGAAGCCCCATATAAGGTTAAACAACAGGGGTGTACCAACTCAGCTTTGTATTCAGGGGGACTTTATTTCAATACTTATAGGGGAACCTAACAAAATGTTTGTTTATCTCTACTAATTGAATTGGAACTTCATGAAAATCCAATTATTAGCTTAGTTTATAGCAAAATATATTTGTACCACATAATTGATTATTTATACCACTTGTTTGGTGGTGTGGATTATAATCCACATATTAATTCCTTTATGATCTATTGTTTCCTGTTTGATCATTGGGATTGAAAGTCAATTAAGTCATAATTCAATTTCCTGTAGGAAATTCTTTCAATGATGAAGAAAGGTGTGTGGTGTCTGGGTATGATAATGGTGACATTAAGATGTTTGATCTGCGAATGATGTGCTTGAAATGGGAAACAAATGTTAAGAGTGGGGTAATGTAGTATATTTTGTCAATGGAATAAACGCAGTGATGTTTGTTACCCTTGCAGGTATGTTCAGTTCAATTTGATCGCAAGGACATTCCCATGAACAAAATAGTTGCCACCACTCTTGAGGCAAAGTTTCATGTTTATGATCTCAGAACACATCATCCTCAAAAGGGATTCACTTCACTTACTGAGAAGGTACAGCTGCAGGATACACATTTCTGAATATCTACAAATTAAGTTTTGAGAATTTTAAGGGCTTGTTATTAGGAAATTGAGAGTTTTATTTTAGTTGTGTCCTTGGTAATCGTGAAGATGTTTCTATAGAGCTTTCATGCATACTTTGACAGTACAACATTTATACTTCAAAGATATCAGAAGCATTTATGTGAATTTTTGTTGCCATAGCTGCCATAATAAAACCTATGTAATTTCCTATTAACACACAGTACACCTCCCTCCCTGGGAATTTCAAATTGGTTAGGAATATGATAGGGAAGTGATCAGGTTATACAAATATGGAATTATGGACTAGACTGCATATAATACTCTGAGCTGTACTGTTACTTTTACTCTGAAAATGTGAACATTGTTAGATTAC
This sequence comes from Spongia lamella, assembly GCA_963930835.1. Classification (NCBI taxonomy): domain Eukaryota; kingdom Metazoa; phylum Porifera; class Demospongiae; order Dictyoceratida; family Spongiidae; genus Spongia; species Spongia lamella. The sequence continues at coordinate 3,262,452 of OZ005753.1, forward strand.
TTATCACAATCATTGGTTAGGTCAAGTGTATAATTTGTGACTGGCTCTGTGAAAACCCTCCATGTTCACATGCAAATTTTGACCCCGTTTTTAGAATTTTAAAGTCTCATAACTTTCTAACTGTGCCATAGAAATTAAATTTGCATATGCATATATTAGTCAACATTTTTGTCATAAATGTAGCTGGATCATGATCCAGCTACATTTTAATTTAAATTTTAATGCAAATATCAGGATTTTACAGTTGTTTGTGTGAAACTATGCAAGCATGGAGGGTTTTCGTAGTGCCAGTCACAAATTGCTAATGCATTATAGGTGAGGATCAGAGAAGACGTTTACGTGAACCATATGTTTTGTATACAAAAACAAATTTAGTCTCTGCACAATAAAAAGTATGCGCACTATTCAATGCTTATATCATTTACAACCAATGGTGTAATGAACCCCCCCCCCCCCCCCCCCCGTTTTCATTCAATACAAGCAATGAAAAGAATATTTAGTCATGTGAGCTTAGATTGTACGTGAAACAGAGTGCACTAAAAGGAGGGTTGCGATGTTGAGCCAGACAGGGAAGAGAACAGGGTGAATAAGTGTCCAAGAGGCTCTCCAACACTTTCAACTCTCCATCACTGCTAGAAGAGAGTGCCGCCCACCACAATTTCACTTCTTGTAGTATTGTATTAAATATGGAAAAACTTAGTAATATTGCTTTCCCTAGAACAGCAATCTGAACAACTCAACACATGTCATCTGTCAGTTTATACAGCAAAATGTGTAATTGGGGCGAGCCTCACTCTAGCGAGTCACCCCCTCAAATTTGGTGTTATCGACCATGCACAAAGAATTACGACAAAAATCGGGTAACTTACGAATTGCGTGCATGCATTCTCAGACTCACCCCTCGATGCTGTGTGCATCTATCTAGTTAAGTGCAATCATGTTAACTAGCACTTGTATTACATCTACTATACTTAAGTTAGTAACCAGTGACAATAAAATGCATTGTGGGATCTGCATTCCAATGGGAAGTTGTAGCATAAACTTTGATGCCATGCAGTGTTTATAGTGCTCAGCATAATTATATGGTTTTGGTCTTTTGGTGTCTAGCATTTTCAGTTTCGTATCTGGATGGATTGGTTTCATGCTTGTAGGCTAATTTATATTGAAACTGGTACATTAACTTGATAAGGGTATCAATATGTGACTATGTGACTCACATTTCAAAAACTAGCAATATTAATTGTGTTAAAATGCAATACCAGATTATACCAGCTGTTGTGTAGATACATGAGTATACATTTGACAAAAATCAGATATAAACTGTTATTATACTTTCAGGTATCAAAATCATCAACAGTTTGGTGTACACAGCATCTACCACAAAACAGGGACCTGTTTGTGACCAGTGGAGGAAGTGGTGACATTTACTTGTGGAAATAGTAAGAACTACATACCATATATGGCTTGATTTTCTCTATATCCACTAACATTATGTGGGCAAACTGTATTAGTAGTCCTTCATAATAAGTATTACATTAATAAGTACTTGAATCTTTCTGCTATTTAATAATACCATTTGTAATTGTATTCACTATACATGTTAGTTGTTATCCAGCAAAGAGATCTAGAAAGGATGAGAAAGGTGCTGATGTTGGAGTCACGGGTAATGTAGAGTTAGTACAAAATGCTACACTGTCTACTCAACCCATCAACTCTGTTGACTGGAGCCCTGACAAGGTACAGTATAAATAGACAATGACATAAACTTATAAAAAAAATTATATACGTAGGAAGGACTCATGGTGTGCACTGCATTTGACCAGAGTGTTCGAGTATGTGTAGTAACAAAGTTGAACAGAATATAAATAGTTTACATGCAAACATTATAAATTACAAGACCATATGCATCAAAGTATATATATTGCCTGTGTACACTAACGCACACATGCATAATATATTCAGTAAAAATATAAAAAATATCACACTTGTTCAGAAAATGTCTCTTTTAGACCGAGAAACTGATAAAACAAATAATTGGAGCAGCAATAGTAAATAGCCAATGTGACATAATGGTGGCAACTCCGCCCTGCAAGAAAAATGACCATGGTAGGCATTAATTAGAAAACGGATATCCTTACAGAGTCTTCATTAGCATTGACTGGAGTGACGCTGAGAACATTGTAGTTAATTGTTTCATTTAGTGGAGTAGGTGGAGCCACAATGGATATCATCCATTGCATTTGGGTACGCTCATCAATAGGACACTCCACAGATGTACACAAGTTGCTGTCCCTCATACAGGTTGTTGACAACGCAATTTCAATCAACATATCATATCTGAGCCCGTTAACAACCTGTGTGCGTATATAGAATATACACAATCACCTGTACACACAAACACTTTCCAACCTGATATGTACCACTTATTATGATAACCAGTACAGACTTGTATACAGAATTACTCATGGTTGTGATTTGATCAACTGCAGCACAAGCCGCCCCCATGACTCTTGGATCACTGAAATTCTGTAATGGCATCTTCATACCACCACCACCACCCTATGAACATACCACACACTGTTTAAGTACTACCCAGGAAAAATTTGTTCATTTATGTTACAGTTTGAATGGAAAAGTTTACTTCTAATATTAATGCTCGCTGGTAGCAGCTTGTATATAACTTTAGAAACAACTGAAAATGCTGATTGCTGACTAAGTTACACTGTATGCATGGAGAACAAAATGTATGAATTATGAATATTATTAAACAGGCTACTCTGCAAGGCTATAACAAGGTCAAGGGAAGTTGAATCCCTCTGGAGTATATTGATTATAAGGTTTTGAATGTGATTTTATTTGGGCTCTTAGATCTCTTCAAATTCATTATATGAATGTGAATTTGTACATGTGCTAGAATCAAGGAACATATTTTAAAACCATCTCTCAGTAAATAATGATGGAAGGTATTTCCACTATCAAGTATCAATGTATGAGTTCATACTGAACCCACAATAAATTGTACTCTATATACGAAATAATAATTATGCAGATGACAATACCGCAATTACTATTATATAATTGATACTGAGTAATTTAGTAATGCCTCTCATCCCTAGCGGTACATGATTGATCTCTTAACCACTTATTGTGATCACACTATACTCACATGAACATGCACCTACAAAACAAGCAATAGATGGGTGCTTACATTTTTGGTGTACTGTCTTTATATCAATAGAGATGCGTATCCAATATTTATATACGTATTTATTTTTGTGTGGTCTTATAAAATGAATGGAAAAATCGCAATGTTTATGATAATACGAGTTCAATAATGTTTTTGATAAGCATTCAAAACTCACTATTCCTTCACACTACCACAATGCCTATGTGATGATTCATATGAACAATAAACGACAATCATAACCAAACAATCAAAATATAAACATCAAAATCAAGACTCACGGTAGTGAATCATGAGGCCAGCATGCATAAACACACACTTTGAACTTGCACGATTGCTATTGTGTATATTCACATGTCAGGGCTAAATCCAGAAAATGCAGCTAGGGGGACAAATTGAAGTTTCCAAAATGTAGGGGGCTTATCTTGTGAGCACTAAAACTACTATAGTCTTTTAACATAGTTATATATTACACATACAGAATTCAATTTTGTATTCCAAATCCTGGGGGGGGCAAGAATTAACCTAGGAGGGGAGAATGCCCCCCGCCCTCTTAAATGCAGTCCTGCTGTAGCACCACTCTGAAATTTGCAAATAATAGAGATGGGCAATTAACCACACACCCGTGAGAGTTGTGATAATTCGCTGGATGATAATCGATATCATGTATAATTTGTTGTAAATGATAATCGGGAATTGCAATCATCATAATATTATAATAATTGCAATAATCAGTAGAAAAGGAAGATATCAGGATTGGGCCATTCCAGTTTCCTGTTTGGCTTATCACTTACCTTTAATTTGCTAAGGATGGGCAGTTATGATTTGAAGGAATTTACCACAATTATCACGTTATTATGTACATACTAATTAGTAAGTTAGCAAGCAAAACAGTTTAAATTAGACTAACATAGTTGTGTGATCACTACCAGGTAACTAAAGATCACCAGAGCATCTGTGAGTATCTGATGTGCCTCAAAACAAGTTCATATTTTACCACTTAAAAATTAAACCACTGTTATAATCTACTGCTATTGTTACGAATAATGTCATGAAGTCATGCAAACAAAGTCTCATCACCAGAAAATACTTTAAAATAGCCGAAGGCCAGCATGCACCTGGTTTCTTGTCCAGGAAGTCAGTATGCGTGTGTCTGTGTGTCCCCGCCCCCCAGGCTATTACAAACCATTCACATGAAACAAACTCTGAATAACCAATCAAACAAATCCTACTGCTTTTCAGTTTCTTCATAAATTATGTGACACTTGCTATTGATATTATTGATGGGCATGGCCTTAGTATTGGCGTTGTGAGTTAATACTGCCAATGTGTTAGTCATTCGTTTCACAGTAAAAGGCATTTAACCAGCTGTACAAATATGGAGCACTTCAATTTTAAAACTGGTCTATAGCAGAATTTCAATACTTTTACGATTTAAACAAATTTGTATGTGATGAGTCTTTGCTCATGTGACTTACTCATGATACTATTGAATAGCAGTTGATTAACAGTGGTTTAACTTATTGGCTTTTAGATGGTAAAACATCAACTTGTTGATGCTGTCTTAAGCAAATCATTACTGTAACAATGTAACCCAGCCTGAGTAGTGCCCTCTACTGAAGGAGAATTTGGTATTGTGAATCCTATTATTATTATTATTATTATTATTATTATTATAACACACAGAATACAACAAAGCAAAACAAAACAAAAATAACTAGCTATAACAGAAAAGCACAACACACACCAAAACAATACAAGTTACACGAAATGTTAGTCAGATTCTGAAATAGACACTCCATCCACGATGTCCAGAGACCTCCAACTTGATCGCGAACCCTGCACACATAGCATGGTGGCCCGAAGAACAGCAAATTAAAGTCTTGAGCGAACCCAGCCAACTACTGTACTATATGACCTCTCCCACTTAGTGAACAGACGATCAGCCAGGCGGAGAAGAAAACAATCTGCCTCAGACCCAGGCATTATTATTATTATTATTGCTGATTCCTAATATGCTGAATTACCAGTTCTCTTGAGGATTTGAACATACAGCAATCTGTGACAGCCCAGTTTTCCTGATGTTAGTACTATTAAGAACAGAATTCACATGGATGCTTATAAAGAAACTATATCCATAGTTGTCTTTCACCACCTCTTCAACTGGTGATGGATCTAAACAGTGAAGCTGGTTCTTCCTCTTGGCTGACAGTTTACTGTTACAAGACCAAAAATTTTATCTCAATTAACAAGAGTCCTAGGATGCTTTATATACACCTGCGTTATGGATGGAACACCCAATCACTGTGTTTGTGTGTCACCGACTTTGATATGTCGACATGGCGGTCTCACATTTGTCCATCACAATGAGATAAGTGACCTTACTGCAGAATGGCTTTACAAAGTTTTCCAATGACCGCAAATCGACAAAATGAAGCTGTCCTGATATTCAATCATCCTCGTAGATTTACTGAAGGTATGGGTAAGGAGGCAATTGTTTTCTTGAAATTGCTTTTGTCTGGAAAGTCAGAATGTGAGTTTGTTGAGGGTACGTGAAATGAAGTCTGAATAACCAATCAAACAAGTCCTACTACTTTTCAGTTTCTTTATATGACATTTACTATTGATGTTACTGATGGGTGGGGCCTTAGTAACGAAGTGCATCATGAGTTACTTCCAAAGAAGGATCAAGTGGAAAGAATGGCAGGAGGGGCGCTTAAAATTAGAGGCACCTAAAATTGCATCTATGTCATCCCCGTTGCTCGTCCAGACTGTAAGTGACATCCTTCGTTGGCATCACATGATGTACTCTTGTGATTTGTAAGAATCAGCTGCTTGAAAGAGCATTAAATAGAGTAATAGAGTTAATGCGTGTGTGAGTAGCTAGACCTTGGTGTATGGAAGAGTCACACATACCCAAACCACGTAAGTTGTCGTACACAGAAAGGTCTGCTCCATCCAATGAGGATGAGGATGGGTTGTTTTAGACACCATCAGCCTTGCTCTTTGGGGGGATAATCCGTGTGGCAACCCTTCACAACTTGAAGCAAGCAGCTCTTCTGTCTATACTAACAAAGCGAGCTTACTATATATATATATACCTCCAGTTGTTAAGAAGGATGCTGGAACACTATCATCTTTTGGTAAGGCCACTTCAACTAAATCTTAAGTAAACTAGGTGAATATAGGGTCGGTAGGTAGGTAAAAAATAATAAAAATAATTGTAAACTGAGTACAACAGTATGGAACTGACTAACCGACTAAAATTACTAACAAGTCTTTGGGCATCCAAGATTTGCACTGTACTTCACTGTTACAGGCGGCTAACAACACATGTTATTTGCTCACGTGACGAACACATAGACTTTAAAAGTGAACAAAATTTTTACATTTTAATATTTTATGGGTTGGTCAGGCCCGAGAAACATAAGATTTAGTTAAAGTGGCCTAAAGGTGAGGGAGTACACCTCACATTTGCTGAGAAGGGGAAACCTTCCAATGACTTTATTTTTTGAAGCTGCTGTAGTCTGTTTACATAAGTATTTTTATTATTTTATAGCTACTTAATTGTATTTAAACTGTATTTGTAAATTAATCAATCTAACCTCCCAAAAAACAGGAATTTTACAAAACTTGTAAATTTTTAAAAGTCAAAATTCGAAAAAAACGTCACTACTGGGTGCCATTACTCCTTGGGAAGGTACCCAATCCTGATTGCCCCCCAGTTCACACCGGACTTGGTCATGAACTTTGCGGGACCCAACAATCAGTGGGGCGCCACATGGCCTACACTCAGGCTTGGTGTTCAGCTTTCTCAGCGACTTGAGCAAGTACCAGAGTGGAAACCCTGTTAGGAATTAACTGGCCGTTCCTAGCCAGGGATTGAACCCCAGCAAACGAATCCATTGGGATTCGAACCCCTGCCAGCACCACCTGCCCGGTTTCCCAACAGCCATGCCACTCCAGAAACAAGCTCTGAATGAGTTACAACCAGCTTCCTTCTGTACAACCAGTCCAGTTATTGGGGTTTCTATGATGCTCAGTTTAGATGTAATTGCTATTAAGCAGACAATCGCACATTTTATGCAGACAAGAATTATGCAGCTTAATGATTTTAAGAATGATATAAAGACTTATCTTTTGTCTTTATTTTTAAATTTAATTATTTGTATTGTATTTTTGTATTGTCATAATATTACATTGTTTTGTCTCAGTTTTTGTGCTGTATTTATAATTACTGATGTGTAGCTATGCTGTTGTATGTAATGTGCTGTATTTATCATGTATGTTGTTTTTCACTCTGGCAAAGAAGAATGGCTGTAGCCGATTGCCGGAGTCTAAACTATAAATCAATTAATCAATCAATTATCTGTTACACGGATATAGCTACTAATGATATACAGATATATGTACTCCTCATTGTGACGTATAGATGCAACCCATATTGTTAGTGCCATGCATTGGTATATAGCCACCGTAATGGGTATGGCAACTAATCACATGCGCTCGTTGCTTACCACAGAAACCTCATCAAGCAATCTGTGTAGCGTGAGACCATCTTATCAATCATAGCAGCCCAAGTCAACCGGTGGTCAAATTGAAAACCCAACACAGACAATGTCTCTACCTCTTTGTTGGGAATACCATCCATTAATAGACCACCCTTATGTGAAATACACAATGCACATAATTTAGCAGGTTCAAATTCAATATGCCACCTCTTCTCCCAATGAACAATATATACGTAAACTAATAGCACTCAAATCAGAATTAATCTCCAGTCTGCAGCCAGTTTACATATACTTCCTTTGCCACGGATGGAACAATCCAAGAAAAGGTTAACTTGCTCTTCTTTCTCATATTCACTGTTACCATAACTGAATAGTATAGCTAGCTACAATCTTATATACGTACTAGCTATCAATAGCTATGATCAAAACATCTAGTGATTATGGATGTGTGACTACAAGGGATGCAATTTAGATACACTATGATTCAAACTAGCAGGCATGCATATCAGGGTTGAAACCGGGTCAGCATCACTGACCCGGATGACCCACTGACCCAAATAGTAATCCGGGTCAGACCCGGATGTGACACGGTTTAATTAAAGTAGAGGCGTGCGCCGAAACCTACATTCTGGGCACTACTAATTGGTTCTGCGTTACAGCATGTAGATGCAGGCTATATATTAACCAAACAGCTTTATTCGTATGTATTCTCAACTTTCTCGTATGCATAAACTGGGCGTGGCTCCTACTGGACGACTTGTGTAGCATTTTCATGCGGCATTAATCCTAATTATATCCCAATTCCCAACGAGTGATCACTGAAAAGCAGAATTTGAATTTTATATAAATAAACTTTCGAGGTGTGTGACTGTGCGTGGCAGCTTTCACCTCCAGACGCCATTAACATCGCACATGATCCAATCCGGGTCAGACCCAGATATTTTATAAAGCAGGTCAGACCCGGATGACCTGGCAAAAACGTGACCTGGATGACCCGACCTGGTTTGAACCCTGATGCATATAACATGTATATAACACATGCATGAATAACTGTTTTATCAGGTCTAAACTGTTAGGACAAGTGCAATACTATAAGCTATAAAATATAAATTTCATACATAGCCAGCTATTATATTGGATCAAATGAGAAATGTTCCCAATAAAATGTTCCATAATTTAACAGTAACCAGGAAGAAGCTAAATTTGTATATGCATCAATTTTACAGAATGGTGTCTGAAAAGTTACATCATGCCCCCTATATAGTAGTTGTAGTGATTGATTGAGTGCATTAACACAATGCAGCTAGCCAATCTGGTAAGGAGAGAGCTACGTAAGGCTACACATGCATCCTTGTAGTTATAAAATGCAGTTTTCCTTCTTGTGCAACTTTAGAATAGTAGTGACACTACTTGAGTAATCATATAATGTCTGAAATCAAGCTGCTTGTTCTTTGGGTAGTTTACAATTTTCAAGCTATAGCTAGCTAGCTATGCGATGCTGAAACACAAATTAAATCCAGCTATCACTATGAACATGTAGCTACCTATAGGTACCTGTTGTATTAACTTAAAGATTAAACTCCGTAACACTCTGTAACACTGGCATGTGTGATGTCTTATAGGTAGACACATATTTTTCAATCGGAGACTCGATTATCAGTTATACATTCAATGACAGCTGCATGTAATAGTGGTAGCTATAAGTATACCATTGCTATGTATGACTATACTGAGTATACATACCTATAACTATAGGTAACTATATGAGTAAGAGTCCACACAAATAGATTTATCAATGTATAGGCGATCACAGGTAGAATTTATACATAGCTAGAAGTATGGGGCTATGCCATGCGAATAAAATTTATAGGTAGCTACAAAATGCATATGTGGGTCCATACAATTAGAATTTATCGGTACAAGTATAGTTATATACTCCATACAAATAGTCACGATGTAGCTTACAAAAAGCAGATATGCTATACAAAAACAGCCAGCTGGCTGTAAAGATGTGCAAGGCCAATCAGAAGCACTATTGCAAATGGTTGTAAGTAAGGCCAAAAAGCTATATGAAATTGTTTCATGGTGTTGCACAGATGCACCAATTATGACTCCAAATATTATTTGAAATACTAAATATTGAAATACGTGATACTTAGAAAATTTAGGTAAATTGAGCTAAAAACTAAGAAGTAAAGCAGAATTGAACCCTTAACAGGCAGATCATGAAGCAAGGTACCTATACAATAGGGTAACAACAACGGTGCTAAGCTGGACTGTTTTCAAGCGTTCCTTATTTTCTTTTCCGTTTTTACCTACTGCGATGCATATTATACTAAATGTATTTCAAATATGTATTTAATAATTGGTGTGTACAACACCAAGACAACACCATTAAAGGTAAAGGTAAACCATTCATGTGAAATGAAGTCTGAATAATCAATCAAACAAGTCCTACTACTTTTCAGTTTCTTTATAATTTATGACACTTGCTACCAATATTACTAATAGACAGGGCCTCTGTAACAAAGCGTGTCATGACTTACTGCCAAAGAAGAGCAAGGTAATGCTGTGTTAGTCATTCCTTTTGCATTAAAAACCGTTTAACCAGCTGTACATTACTAACAAGATGGAGTGCTTCAGTTTTAAAAGTGGGCATGCCATGCGGGTAACAAAGCTTTTATAATTATTTAAAAGTAATATCACAGAGTATAAGCCAGTTTAAACAAAAGAGTGCGTTGCTATGTATTCATTAGTGATGAGTCTTTGCTCATGTGACTTACTCATGACGCCATTAATTACTATTACAATACATTGAATAGCAATTGATTAACAGTGGCTTAATTTGCACAGCGCCTGGTTTTTAGATGGTAGCTAAAACATCAACTTGTTTATCGCTGACTTGCCAACCTAGGAACAATTTGACCTATGATACTACATTGGCATGGCTTAGATGCACATTATCATTTTCTTTATATTGTGGTGTGCATCTGTGGTAGCGGGTTCATCTGTTATCATTCTTTGGATATTTCCCTAGAGGTGGGCATGGCTAATAGTCCCAGGGACTTACACAGTGTATAAACAGTCCCAGCACTATGCTGGGGTGGTAGTAAGGGCATTCCATCTAGCCCGAGTTAAAAAGTGTAAAATACTTCGCTACCACTTGGCATGCCAACTTTAGTGCTCCATCTTGTTAGTAATGTACAACTGGTAAAATGCCTTTTACTATGAAATGAATGGCTAATACAGTACTAACTAACTCTTCCCTGGCAGAAATTCGTAACACACTTTGTTACTAAGCCAGGGTTGAAACTGGGTCAGCATCACTGACCCGGATGACCCACTGACCCGGATCTGACCCGGTTTAATTAAAGTAGAGGCATGCGCCGAAACCTACATTCTGGGCACTACTAATTGGTTCTGCGTTACAGCATGTAGATGCAGGCTATATATTAACCAAACACAGCTTTATTCGTATGTATTCTCGACTTTCTCGTACACATAAACTGGGCGTGGCTCCTACTGGACGACTTGTGTAGCATTTTCATGTGGCATTAATCCTAATTATATCCCAATTCCCAACGAGTGATCACTAAAAAGCAGTATTTGAATTTTATATAAATAAACTTTCGAGGTGTGCGACTGTGCATGGTGGCTTTCACCTCCAGACGCCATTAATATCGCATGTGATCCAATCCGGGTCAGACCCGGATATTTTATAAAGCGGGTCAGATCCAGATGACCCGGCAAAAACGTGACCCGGATGACCCGACCCGGTTTCAACCCTGTACTAAGCTCATGCCTATCAAAATATCAATAGCAAGTGTCAAGCAAAGAAACTGAAAAGCAGTGAAACTTTTTTAACCGGTTATAAAGGCTTCATTTCATGTGAATAGTTATTTATAGCCTTGGGGGTGGACACACACATGCACACATACTTTGAGGACAAAGACAATTTAGGCTGGCATGCACCTGGTTTAAAAAGACAGCACTTGCTAACAAGCATAACCATTATATGACAATGACAAGTACGCCTTGCTGGTGTGTGTGTGTACATGTGTGTGTGTGCATGCATGCGTGCATGTATGCGTGTGTGTGTGTGTGTGTGTGTGTGTGTGTGTGTGTGTGTGTGTGTGTGTGTGTGTGTGTGTGTGTGTGTGTGTGTGTGTGTGTGTGTGTGTGTGTGTGTGTGTGTGTGTGTGTGTGTGTGTGTGTGTGTGTGTGTGTGTGTGTGTGTGTGTGTGTGTGTGTGTGTGTGTGTGTGTGTGTGTGTGTGTGTGTGTGTGTGTGTGTGTGTGTGTGTGTGTGTGTGTGTGGCTTGTCTAGCCGCTAACAACATATATAATAATTGCTCATATTAACAATGCACTCACTTGGCCAATATGCATGATTCTGGAAACATTGAGAACCATGTAATCAATTGTTGTATTAATAGGTGTGGGCGGGGCTACAACAGATGCCATCCATAGATATTTGGCACATTCATCAATAGGACACTCTGCAGATGTACACAGCTCACTGTCCCTCTTGCATGTGGTTGACAAGGCAACTACCATCAGTAGGTCAAGTTTAAGTCCATTAACAACCTATAATAAAATTATGGGTTAAAAATAATATATTAATAATTATTACCCAGAGCTCAAAATAACGGTCTATCATATAACATTTTCCGACCCACTTCAGCATATGACCAAACAAATTCCAATTCGGCACAAATTTACAATAGGGAAGCCAAATAATGTTTCTACTTTTAATGAACAACCAACCAACTTCCAACCTTTATTTTGAGCACTGAGTTATACCATATAGCGGGAGTGCAAACTTTACAATCTGGAATGTATTAGCAAAATTAACATTTTTAGATCCATATATCTTCTACCGTATAGCTCCAAATTTCTGTGGTACAAAATTTTCGTGATTTTTGTGAATATTTCTTGATCATAAAATTTTTTCACGAAAATATTTAACAAGTGTAATTACATCACCAAGAACTGGAACTCATCACTACAATCGCTTTTAAGCTCTAGTAACTTAGTGTATAACTTCGTGAGATTCAGTGAGAATAATACAGTAATTATTGTTGCAAGACAAAACCATTGTTCTGCAACTGAAACCTAGTTTTTTAGATGCCTGACATGCAAGTCACACCGGCCCACCATTATAACTGAGTCACTCCATCTTGCTACAGCTGTTAAAATGCCTCCTACAGTTAAAATGAACAGCTAATACAACCATATATTACCAAATATAAAATACAATTTTCGTTACGGAGAGACCACACCTACCTTCACAAAGCTCCAACTATTACAAAATAGCGAGATCGCTAGCACAAAACTACTGCAAGTATTAAAGATTCACAAGGTTCATAAAAACTTTATCATTTCAAGGCAAAAATACCTGAATCACAAAAATTTTAGACCACAGAAATTTGGACCTATACAGTATAAGTTCTAGTATAATACAATATTCAAAAATCGCAAACATTTCTTCTGAGAGTAAAATCATTTGATTCGCAAACTTTTCTCAGAATAAATTCCCACTATATATATGGCATTACATCTTGTTACTACAGTTCATATACATACGTACGTACCTGGTATGTCCCATTTGCTATGACAACCAGTACAGATTTGTATTTAGAGTTACTTATGGCGGTGATTTGATCGACAGCAGCACAAGCTGCTCCTATGACATGTGGATCACTGAAGTTTTGTATGATCATCTTACCCCCTGGTGGTGGCTGTAAACAAAAATGGACATTCAAACAGCAAGCACGTTTTTGCATCTTAACTACACAAGGTCTTTTACAACTATAACTGTATTCTGATGAAGAAACAACATCATTGACAGAATGATTATGCAATAACCAATATTCAAGATGTGTCAAAGTCCCTCCAATAACATGTTTGGACGAATACCTTTGAAGGTACTTTGATAAGTACAGCTAGTATATTGTAGGGATTGCTAAGAAAATGTATATGTATATTTATGTATTTCACACACACACACGCACGCATGCATGCACGCACGCACACGCACACACACACACACACACACACACACACACATACACACACACACACACACACACACACACACACACACACACACACACACACACACACACACACACACACACACACACACACACACATACTGACTTCCTGGACAAAAGCAATTTCAAGAAACCAGCGCTGGCCAAGTAAGGAAAATTAGCTAGCAAGTAGCTATTGCTTACCAGCCAGTATATGCTATTGCATATAATACAATTGGAGCTGGCATGGGTGGACAGCTACGTACATAAACAAATAAAACACATTTCTACAAATTTTCTAGCACATCTACAGTACAAAATTTAATCTCTACTTTGTCGAGCATACTTATAAGCAATATTCATGCAGGGATAAAATCTTGTATATGCCTGATTAGTGTACCCAGAACCAGTTGTGTTTTACCAAAAGCACATGCTGGTGAGTGATAGCTAGTTTGCTAGATACTTGTTACCTTATATTAATTTTTTAGTTCTGGTTTTTAATAATATCTAAATTTACTATAATAATAATAATAATATCAATAGTGTGCAGCCAAAGTAGGGATTAAATCTTGTAAGTGTGCTAGAGAATGTGTTTTGTTACTGAGTTGTGTATGTAGGTAGCTATAGCTAACCAGCTGTAATTGTTTTAAAGCTTTCACATGCAGTAGCAAATTGCTGACTGATTAGTGATAGCCTAGCTATTTGCTAGCTCCTTGTTTCCTTGCAATCCCTACTCCCCTTTTAAATTTATATCTTGTCTATTAACCTTAATCCCTACTTCTGACTCATTGCAATAGTTAAACAGTTAAGGAATGTTCGCCGGATTAAACTTTTGTCACTGCATAAAACCTTATTTGCAAAAGCTCACTTCACAATGTAACATGTTTAGTATTCTACACACTCCACCATTAGTTTGGCAGTGTGAAAATACTACATATATGTGACCCGATTTTGAAAAATGGGTCACATATATGTAGTATTTTCACACTGCCAAACTAATGGTGGAGTGTGTAGAATACTAAACATGTTACATTGTGAAGTGAGCTTTTGCAAATAAGGTTTTATGCAGTGACAAAAGTTTAATCCGGTTACATAGCCAAACATATTTCAAGCTAGGAAAATTACTTTATGTGTCTCTTGTACATGTGTGTAGATGGTAGGTTTTCCAAAACGAATCGGTCACATATACTATAGATAACATACCACATTTGTTGGCTGAACCACCATTGTAGCACTCTCAATAATGTGTACCACAGGAGATCCACTGGAAGCCACTACTACAATCTCCCACGTATTTGCCTATGCACACAAGTATATGCAATTCCAATTGATGCACACCAGAAATTAATTTACCGAGTCGGTGTCAACTGGACACTGGTCAATGGTAGAGGTGGTATTGTCATTCAAACAAGTTTGGGCTGTGGCTACTTCAATGTTGAGATTGTACCGTACTCCATTGATGACCTTCAAAAATCAATAAAATTAATATTTTCTCTAGATAGCTTAACACAATACACAACTATATAGCTCACTGAAAAGAACTTAAACAGAACTGCTTTATAATGTACGTATACATAGAGCTTATTCAAGGAGCATGTCTTTTTCAGGTTATTATCAATAATTAGTATATCCTGGTGCGTGGGCAGATCAAAGAAACTGCAAGTGTAGTTATCCTCCAGCCTACAGAGCGGATAGCTAGTCATCCACCCATCGTCATTGGTTACACAACACAAATGTAAAATACACAGATTTTATAGCTTGAAAATATTAATAGCAGCATTGTTAAGTGAGTATTTTATCAATAGGCATAGTAGTAGCAATTTTGCATACAGGCTATTTTCACAATGTAGTTCCGAGCGAATCACCAATGGAAAGCTAGCTCAAAATACCAAAGTATTCACTGGTAGTTATATCCCAGTACACTTGTGAGTTGTCTTACTTAATATACCACCTTAGATCATAGGAATACCAGGGCCCTTATATCACATATAGCATTGCTAGTTAGTCTCAAGAATGTGGTAAATGGGAATGGAGACGATGTGCAACCTTAATAAAGTTTGCACCGCAAAACTTGTAGGTTTGTACTACCACACTGTAATTCTGTTACCACTGCAGCCAAAGGCAAATAGTATACCAATAATTTTATTGTGAGTTGAAAATGTTGCAAAATGATCTTTTAGGACTATTTGCTCATTCCGCAATAATTTAGTTATACCGCAATATCACAACAAGAATACCGTACTGTATATGAAATGCTAATACCGCTCAGCACTACTCTGAAGATCCATTAAGTGTATGTAGCAGAATGGGACATGTGGCAGATTCCAACATCTGCAGACCAATTTCAGAATCAACTCTGCTATTCTTTACCAGCTTGCTGTGTGATCCAACTAGCTATAAAGCAATTAAACTAATTACCATAAGGCAACTTATTTTCAAGGAAAAAATCTGAAATATTAAATAAATGCTAGTTCAAATGTGCACGTGTCTTATTTTTAATTAAAAACATCAGAATATTTTATAATATCTGTGCTCTGCGGTATTACAGTATTCATAATATTAGAAAACAATATTGTGGTATAACTACATTATTGGGATATTACTCAGCACTACTTCAGAGTTATAACAATATTAATATTTATACCGTACAACGGGAAACTTTGACGAATCAGAGTAAATTCACCAAAGTTTAACTAATCAATATCCAAGTAAGCGCCTTTATAATGTTAAGCAAGAGAGAGATGTCAATTCGTCAAAGTTAATTTCGTCAAAGCTGTTGAAGTGAGGATTCGTACGGTACATGATATACCAACATAATTATATTATATACTCTTGTCTGATCTGCATGATCGGTAATGACGGTCACCTATTCATGATGTGCGGCCACTGTTACCATGCTTTAACATTTTTGGGCCAGCCCCCCCACTTTATAGTAGCTTCATGCCGCCTGTATACATATTAAATGGGTGTGGTTTAGGTACCTTTCCATTGGGGCTGGGATAAACTTTAGATAACCACATACATACATACATACATACACAAATTAACATTGACGTCTAAAGATGTGCCAAATCGTATACATGTTGGACAACTTTGGGAGTACAATCGCCTCTTGCCCCTTTCCCTCCTCAGTCCCACCCTGTCGCTGATAGGGTGAAGAAAACATAATAAACCTTTTAGGACATTTCAACACTTTATAGGCGACTATTACGTTTACTTTAAGTTTGTAGAATTCAGTAGCTGGTATATTCTAGTAGAAGTAGTATATAAAGGTAGAGATATTGTATTCATTTTTAATGTTGGGCAATATTGGTAAGGCTGAAAGTTGAATTACAGTATAGTAGATGGTACAGCGCTCCTGTCTAGCTACGACATCCCCCCAACATAGGCATCAAAGCTGTACGTTGACTATATACCCATAAAGCTTGTCACTTTATACATAATACAAAACATGTTCCCCTGAATATAAGCTCTCTATACATACATAAATGGCACTATGCTCATTCTCTTATCAGTAAAGACATCACAATTACTATACTATTAATGTCCTTATGACCATATATGTATTTTTTATTTTTAGTTGTTTAACCACAAAAGGGCAAGGTACATATACAAATCAAAAGGCAATAAAAGGATTGTAGGCATACAAACATGCGTATAAAACCAAGCTTAAGTTATATATTTATATATTTCAGGGGCAGCCACTGAAATACCAGCCATAATCGATAGGGGACAGCCACCCATAGGGGGCAGCCACGGTGAGCCACCCATAGGGGGCAGCCATAACCGATTATCTTAACTTACATTTTAACTCCTACTATTATACGTACAAAGGTACTTATCAATTTTATGCTTTATAGCATACAATAATATTATTCTGAGGCACACCCCTGCTTCAGAGATCTACTGTTTAGTTGCACCTCCAATGCCACTAGGTTCTATGAGTACTAGTGGGACAGGCAAATCATTGAAGTGATGATGATTGATTGATTGATGATTATGCTCTGGCAATCAGCCATGGCCGTTCCATGGAAGTTACATGGAAGTTACATGATCCTATCTCAAGTAACCAATCATGGGAACCTGAGCTTCTTAAATATGCAAATTACTACCATATAAATACCACGATTCATATATGTGCATAACAGTCAAAACCTCAAACTACATATATACGGCAATGAAAGATGACCTCTGCCTGCATCAAAAGTTGCTGACGAGACAGGTCTGCCAGGCCTTATTATAAAAATTACCAACCATTAATTTGCACACCTGTAAATTCCAGGCTGGGTGAACAAGGCATGTGTACTGTGGGCAACGTTAACTAGTTCTGTTGTACTTCAAAAGTTTTACATTTTAGCCTAAGCATACAGTTTTAAATTTGCGTACAGTCATGGATAGTAAGGTACAGTATATTACCTGTTGTGTTCCGCTTATTATCCTGACCAGTATTAACCCTCTTGAATCCGGAGGATTTTCTCTGTTAAGATACTGCACTGCTGCATTGGCAGCGGCCACCACTCCAGGATCAGTTAAGTCATCAATGTTTTCAGCTCCTCCCAATAGTTGTGCCGATGCCACTGAAAAACAAGTGACTAGAAAAGCTAGCAAAATAGTGCGACCCATTTACACTGTCCTCGCTGTTATTAACTATCACTACTGACTATGATGAAACGAGAAGCAACCATGAAACAATTTTACAGGTGCTTATAAATATAATTAATATGATGCGCTTATCACGATGACGGACTCCTCCAGTGAAACTTCTTTATCCGTGCAAGAAAATGTTCTTGTGGACAGCGATCGAATCAAAAAATACGAATCATTGTTGCTTAACGCTATTTGTGTTGGACAGTGGGAAATCGCGAGGGCATTAATTAGAACTTTATTCGAGGAGAAAGCAACCAGAGATGAAACCGGCGAGCTGCTAAAGGTGCTTATTTTAGAAGCCGCCGAATTTTGGTAAGTATGCGTATATAATACAATGCAATTTTAAGCAACTAAGGATTATCCGTTAGGAGAGAAACACCTAGCACACCTTCGCCACACCATCTGCAGTGGTTGTGCTTGCAAGAGTACAATAGCTTATACAGGGAATTAAAGGTCAGGATACATACAATGGGCGACTAAGTTTATGAACAGTGCCTTTGTTTTTTCAGGGTGAACTACCAGATTATCTTCAGGATGCAATTGAATTTCGTCTGCTGTTGTATGCAGGTAGAGAGTTAGAATTTTACAATGCAGAAGTTGCTGTAAGTCCAGTTTGATACCTACACACAGTTTTATGATTTGCATATGACCTACAGAGCTTTCTTTGCCTTTATCATGATCATCATGTTGCAAAGATACCACTGACCAAGGCAACTGCTGGTACCACATTTCTAAGCCCATGCTTACAATTTTTGAGAAATTGCCTTTATGAAAACCCCACTCTGGGTCATGCAATCATCAGTAAACTGATGTGTAAAGTCAACAACGAATTCCTTGCTAACAATCAGACACTTCAAGACTTATTCTTAAAGTGCATCGAAGGAAGCCTCAATTCTTTAGTATCATCTATTGAGGGAGTGCAGCCTGATTTTTTTGAGAATGAAGATCAAGCAAAATTTCGAGAACTAATATATGATCTTTTGTCTCTGATGGATCCTACACCCGAAATGAAAGAATTAAAATTAGATCGTGTTTTTTTCAGGTTGCTGGAGCTCACTGTAGATACAGGTCTAAATCAACCTGTTAGTCTGTTTGACTCAAAAAAGATCTATTCATGCCTGTTGGGGAGGAAGATAAATTACCTTATTGTGGAGTTTCAACGTGTTGAGGAGTATGTACGCAAGAATCAGACGAAGCAGTTACAACTCAAATTGCTGAGTAGCAGTGAAGAAGATCGTAGTGGATTTGCTTTCAGGAGGGTTGCTGATAAGGAAAAATGGAGGTTTTTGTTTTTTGAGACTTTGTGTAGCAATCAACACATGTTGGAAAATGTTTTAGTAAGCATTGCCTGGCATGCATGGGTGGTCTATTATGTAAAGTAATCACTATTTCATTGTGTGTTAATATGTTAAACATAATAACTGTCTATGTTCTTAGACTAAATCTAAAAGCTTAATTTGACCAGGCATGAGAAAACTGGGCTTATGTACACAAAATACACCTATTCATATTATAGTATGTACCTTCATTACTATATAAGATTTACAAAACCTGTTAACTGCATTAGATTCCCTATGATAAATGGTGAAAATTGTGCTGGACTGTATGCGTGAAGTTATTTAATTTTAAAATCCAAAAATGTGGTCAAATTTCATGTACATTAAGCCTTATTTTCTCATCCCGGGTCACAATTATTGACTCTTTAGCATATTGCAATACTTTTATTGCTTGTAGCTACTCAGAGAATGCCATTTTACAACTATTTTTGAAAGCATGCGTGTATAGCTTTAAATTATGATACTTTTGTTATTTTTAGTGTGAAGGACTTAGACTGATATCCATGGGAGAGTTGGAACAATTGGCTGACTTAATAAGTGCTCCAGAATATGCTCCAATGAGATCATTACTACTGTTGCTTGGTTGGGACAGGTATCCTCACAGCGGTAGCGGACAAGAATTGTTGGACACTCTTTGGGCACCTGAGGTAAATAATTAAATACTTTTAAATTTTGACAGTAATATCATAAATATATTTAGTTTATATTTTGGTATTGGAGGTATTTTATTTTAGTATAGGAATATACGTATGATTGATAATTTATTTAAAAAAACACGGCAAGCCAACTATTTAAGAATACGTGTTGGACATTCCATTCCTCTTACTAATGCATGATTAAATTTGCAGATCACTAGAATGCAACTGCAAATGCTCCCTGCCCCCTGGAGGTTATAGTATTTATATTTAGTGTACAATATTTATTAGTGTAGGAAAAGCTAGATTCCTTATGTATATTTGTGTATGTTTTATAGATAAATACTCAGCCCCTCCTCCATGCTGCCTGCTACAAGTTGTCCTATCAGGTGGCATTAGTACAATGGTGCTTGGATAAGGCCAGGTAAAAGTATAAGTATGTAAAGGCATCTCATGTGTATATTAGACATACTAGTTTGTGTATGCATGCAAATGTGTGTATGTGTGTGCATGCCTGTGTACATGTAACATACTAGGTATACATAGTTGTATGTAGTACATGGATGATACCTTCCCTGTAGGCCATTTCTACAGCAGCGCTCTGATTGGTCGATGATGCCTTTTCAAAACAAGGCCACAGAGATGTTTGATGGATTGGAGACACATTCAGTACTCTATGTGTTACATCACTCTACTCCTCTAGCATGCTTAAATCCAACCGAAGTCATTGAGATTTTACGTATGCGTCCACGTGTTCCCACAGCCAGTGGAGGGACAACACCCCCATACCCCTTTTCAGGTTCTGCCACACCTACTAAATATGCTGTAGCCACGCCAATGGCTGAATCCAGCAAGGTACGCATTTCTACTCCTTCCCCAACTCTATTCACGCCAGGGAGTACTTTTCATTACCCACGGAAACTTAAGCCAGAACAAGAGAGGGATATTGCTATCTACCGTGCATTCTGTGCCATTAAACTAGTCATGGATGCATTGTACTTGTGTGCTAATCATGATTCTTCACAGATTGACGAAGAAAAGCTCTCTACAACAGAACTTGGTGATCAGAACAAATCACGGCGAAGGTTAATAAGTGACCCTAAAGATGAACCTGTTATTATTACCACATCACTTCATCTGCCATTACTCAAGGATGAGCCAGATGAACCAATGAAACTTGGCATTACACGGAGGCTTCACAAAGCGGCTGAGTTTGTGTCACTAATTCAACCTTTAAACTTTCGTTTAGAGATCCTGGAAAATATTTTTTCTTTGCTGTTCTTGAAGTATGAAGACATTGTGGAGTGCAAGAAGTTATCAGCTTTTGATACTAGTCTTTTGACAATGGATGATGTTAAAGAAGCTGAAACAAGCTCCAATGTTCAAACTGAGCAAGCTCTAAAATGGTTGCAGAAACTTGGTCGAGAAACACCAAGTGCATTTGCATCTGGTTTTATAGTCAATGAACGGTTTGCTGATGAATTACTTACTATTCTTCAGGACTGCTTGTTAGATTTAACTTCAGCCAAATACGCAATGCGACGTCAGAACAGTGCCTCAGGGTTACAGATTTCTGAACAAGCTAGTGATGTGGAGATGATGTTTGACAGTGTGCACATGAACTGTGCAATCAGCCAGTCATCTTTTCACCAGCACATTACTAGGCTGAAGCATTACATCAATGAGGCAAAATGGAGGTTACAGTTGGTTGCATCCAAGATGATACCCAGGCAGGAGAAGTTATCTGAAGATGACAGTGACAACGAAACACCTGAACACCATGTCAATGGTATTTCTTCTCCTGAAGTGGAGGAAGAGGAAGTGATTCAGTTAGAAAAATCGGGTAACACGAAAAGGAGGCTCTTTTCTAAATGTGAAGAACCTTCGGCTGGTGACGAATTATTTGTTCCACAATTGCAACGATCTGAATCTAGTTTAAGTTACAGTTCCAGTAAGCCAGATGATGTGTCTTCATTGTTACAGCATGTTAAGGAAGATAGTGGAGAAGATGCTGACAACGAAGACATTAAGGAATTGTTAAAAGCAAAAGAGAAGCCAACAAAACAGACACGATCTTTTTCCTCTTCTTCTTCGAGATTAAAAGCAGAAGAGGCTGGTAGGCCTCTGTCATCCTTGCGTTTACAAACTCTTGCTCAGTCTAAAAATATTATATCTGCCATGCTAGCATCACCCCAGAGTTTGCTTTATATGTGTTTACAGCGAGGTAACTATGACAAGGCCAAGGAAATTTTAAAAATGTTTAATATGGAAGGGAAGGTAGGAGAATCTCTTGTGCACTTCACTGAATCATACATTGCGCTCAGACAAGAGTTTCAAAGATATTCTAAGTTTTCTACACCAAAAGGTTCTCCACAGGTTTACAGTTATTTGGATTCAAGGAGCTCTGGTGAAACAACTCCAGACAGTAAAGGCAGTGCTAATACCCCTACTGTTGAAAGTTTAAAACTTCTTGGGACTGCCAAAAAGGAGACTCCAAATATTGCCCTTCAGACAGCTTTGCTTACATGTATTACATTGGCCTCACCATTAGATAGT
The DNA here is from genome assembly GCA_963930835.1 of Spongia lamella. Taxonomy (NCBI): domain Eukaryota; kingdom Metazoa; phylum Porifera; class Demospongiae; order Dictyoceratida; family Spongiidae; genus Spongia; species Spongia lamella. Next base: position 3,285,356 of record OZ005753.1, read on the forward strand.
GTTCACAAGTTACTAGCTTCTCCATTTATTAATAAAATGCTGTTTGCTGGTGATGCTGAATTGGAGAAACATGCAACTGCGATTCCCCTTTTACAAAATCTCATTCAGCATACTCCAACGCTAGTTCTGCTTGATATCCTTTGCACAAATCACATGTCTGGGGAGGTAGCCAGGCAGCTTGTGGCCATGGCCACGCAACGTTCTGGCCAATTCCTTGCTACTCCAACTTCTTGGGCAACTGATAATTCAACAAAAACTATGGCAGACCTGTCCACTCCTTTATCATTGCTGAAAGTTTTTGTGGAATTGTCTGCATTTTATTCTGCTTTTCCTACCAGTGTGAAGGAAATTCAATCCAAACAAGATACTACTACTACTTTGATCAAAAACTATGCGTGTCCTTGTGATTTTATAAATGGCTATCACTATAAATTTCATGGCAATACAATTATACAGTATCGGCAGTTTATGGAGGACCTCTATGAACAGTTTGGAGAACTAGAGGTTATGATTGAACAGGTGTTTGACGAGAAATTAGATGTGCTTGAATACATCAAGAATGCTAAGCCTACCAAATCCAGCAGTGTCAGTAAGCAACATCACGCTATCAGAACTTTGATTGTCAGTCTGGACAAGGGTTGGTCTAGTTTGGATGAAGCATCAATGGCTGGCAATGCAAAGCCTACCCCTCCTAGAGTGAACTACCTGCAAGCCCTTTATGCCCACTTGTGTAACATCACTAGCATGTTACATACGCTATTCAGTGTTCACGGTAAGTATTGTGAGTAGTGTATATGCCTTTCAAATATATAGAATGTGAAACAATACGAGTCAACTTTTTGTATTGCCTCTGAGTTTATTGCAATACGGTACTGCTCAGATGCAAATTGATGCCCTTGCACGAGTGCACTCATGAGCACCTGCACTCCTGTCAGGCATACTGGTGCTCGACACAAGTATCCATTGAATGAGTATTTGTTAAACCAATACCTGCTTGTGTCAAGTGTCCCTCTATGTGAATGATTTTGTTTTGCTTGAAACTTGAAGGCAATTTTCTCATAAAGAGTACCTAGCACTCACAAGTCTTTAGCTTCTGAGCATCAACTAAATTATGTCTTGAGTGGTACTGTATAGTATATTGTAATAATTTGTAGCTACATAGATTTTGGGGAAAGCTTTTCATGTCAGTTTGTATGTAGTACTAAAAGCTGTAAAAATAATAGTATGAAACCAGGATGTGCATTCCTGGTTACAAGATCTGAAGGCCCAGTTGTTTTTATAGTGTATTGATTGCATAGATACTGCCTGCTAGGCACCTGGAAGGCAAGGACAGATTGATTTATACTATATACCATGCAAAAAATAGTAAACAGCATAAACATTCACAGTAATGTATCAGTCTCTTAGTGCTACAAAAGATTTTAAATTATACTCTGTGTATCATACGTAGTCTTTACTGTGCAAGATTAAACAAAAATCCCCTATGGGAAGTGGTGAAAATTGTGTTACCATTCTGTGTTTGCTATTAATATATGCACACATAAGCTGGGTTTTCTCATGCTCAGTCACAAATAGAAATTAACAGAAATTTTGTGTGTAATTATTATATGTATGTTAATGGTGCTGATCAGTAAAGCTGCCTGTTGATTTAATAGAAGGCGTGAAGGTGTCTGGTGTGCAGGTGATTCCTCACCCTCTTGTCATGCTTGGTGAAAGCCCCACCCACCTTTTAGGAAGATTAATATTTGAAAGAAAGTTTCCACCAGAGATGTATGTAAGCTTGAGTCTGGTTTTTCATTGTTGTATTTGGTTAGCACAGGTTGGATAGTTTTGCTTACAACCTTCGCATGAATCTTGTGGAAGTCATAGTAAAAGGATGTTGCCCAGCAATTGAAAGCAGACCAGCTTTAGATACCCGATCAGCCACGCCCACTGTAACTGGTCCTGCAGGTATAGTTTACCATATATGGATAAGTAAACCTTACATATATTTGATGTACACATTGCTATATTCTGTATATGTAAATTGAAATGCTTGTAAGTAAATTTTACATGAATATTTCATCGAATTTTTGCTTTAAAGGTTCATTGAAGTCTTCAGTGTTTCCAATAGTGTTGAATAACCAGGAGCCATCATCAAAGCATTTAAATACATCAGATATCTGCCTGCTGTCCTATAACCTATTGACCAAGATGCTATCGATTGTTAAAGGTAGTATTAATGTATCAGTATTAACCATTGAAGCTTTGTGGTTGTTGATCCATTTATTACAGAGATTCCAAAATCTAGTGATGGTTGTGTGGGGCTGAAAGAATTATGCTATGCAGTACACAACCCCGATGTTATCAATGTCATGGCTGACACAAGTGTATTGGCAGACGTCGACCTTCGATTGTTGGATACAGATTACAAGAAGACGGTGTTCTTTGCTAATGTCACTAATCTGCTTTACTGTCATGCCATGCTGCTGTATGGGCTGTGTCAGGCGGAGAGTCCATTACTACAGTTGATGCCAGATGTCATTCCACTACTGTGCACAGTGGATGATGGTAGTTGGTTGTCCTATTTGACTTTATTCAGTTGTGTTGGTTATCGTGTTGGACAATTAGGATCTATCAGGTACATACATAATATATCTCCTCCCTTATAATAATATTTTGTACATGTTAAAAATATATACAGACCATATTTATGTGACTGTCTTAGCATATAAACCTGATTAACTGGTATATTGCACAAGCTTATAGAACTCTCCATGTACAGTGTCTCAATTGGCCAGTCTACTTTTCTGGAGGGCATTTTATTGACTCTGTGACATCACAACTAAAAACAGTGGCACCTTTAGCATTGTAAAGCCATTTCTTACGTACATGTTGTACACACTGGTGAAGATAGTGGTGTCATTTTGAACGAATATTCGAATACCTAAAATTGTATTTGAATATTCCCGAATAGAAATATTTGCTGAATATTTGAGCCGTAATATTGAGTGCTCTTTGAAGTTCATGATCAAGTAATCACGAATGCTTTTAGTTACTTAAAAGGTTAAAACAGCAGTTTGCATCATTGAGAAACTTAACTTACGTATAATAAAATGATTGGTACACCTAAGTACTAATTTTTCTGTTATTGGAATTACACTCGACAACCTGATACCAAATTTTCTCATCATCGCAAAAACACTGATAAAGTATTAATAGTTGTTTCAGCCCTACTCAAAAACTCTGAAATCCAGCCATTAGGTTAGTAGGCTCTTTTCTCTCTGACAGCCACACATATATAAGTATATCTTAAATTGACATTACTGCTTGGATGGTTGTATGCATGAACATAATAGAGTTATATTTTTTGAATAAACTATGCTGATTGTTAATGCATTTATATTTTTTCCTTTTTGCAGTTGCATAGATCTTCACTACTGTATACTGTTTCGTGAGCTACCTCACGCTCCAAAACTCCCCTATTATTTTTCATATGGTAAGCACATAATTGTTTATGTTTGTCATGTATGTATATGAATTATTTGTCATTTAGCAATATAATATACTTTCATTTTAGTGCTTATACTCATGTGTTTGTTGCGTGTTTTTTTTAACCATGTGCCCCTTAATTCTAATACCCTGTGTTCTATACCATGTAATTTTAGTGCTTAGTGCTTTTTAGATATTCCAGCGAGCTAGGTTATCAAGTTGTTTCTATCAGACATTATGCATGCAGTATTTTTCTCATTTCCCAAAAGTTATTTCTATGGTAAATTTGGGCATCCTATGGCTTAAGATAAATTGAGAAATTAATTATTATCATGAAATGGATGCTAGTAGGCTGTAGTCATAATTGGTTATTGTTTAAATAACGCAAGACTACGTTGTTTTAGAAATGTTACATAATCACCATGGATGCCCTTAATAACATTACTTATGTTCCTAAAACAACATAGAGCCTCACATTGAAACATTAACCTTTATATTAATTTGAGTTTTGGTTTAGTTCTTACAGAGAACGATCCGTGGCTGGAGTATTGCTGTTCTGTTCCTCCTGACCCTAAGATACTGTTTGTCATAGGAGATGCATGGAATATGTCTCCTTTCCCTAGAGTGAGTTGCCATATACTTTTCATTATCATGTGTGCCATTTTGTCCATGAAAAAGTATGAAAATTTATTAACCCTTGAAATTCCAAATTTTCATTAGTACACTAGATGAAAAGTTGCATTATTTATTAATGAAACATCAATGAAAAAATTCAATATAAATGTGACTGTCTGAGTGAAAACCAGCCTAGTTCACACCTCCAATTGTATCAAATTTATTGCCCATAAAAACTTTCAGGAATGTCATACATAGCTCAAATTTGCAGCCATGATAAAGAGATGTTATATCTACTAACCCTGTAAATTTGAGCTGTTTATGTCTTTCCTAAAAACCACTAAAGTGGCAAATTTGGAAGTGTGAACTAGGCTGGTTTTCGTTCAGTCACAAATATTTTATAATGTTATCATTCATGAAAACAAAGTATACCAATGAAAATTTGGAATTTCAGTGATAGTTATCAATTTTTGTGGGCAAAATGACCAGTAGTGAGTATATATGTATGTATGCCTATGGAGTGAAGTACACAATGTCTATTTCGTTATACAGCCTTTACATCCAGAAGATCCAGGACTGGAGCTGGCTGAACAGGACTATCTAGACAAAGCAGTTGCAATTGATCCTGAGTCTAACCAGGTAACCCAGAGTTTATTACTACCAGTATATGTGACCGTATTTGCAAAAAAGGGGTTGTATACTTGCTTCCAATTTTTGAACTTTACAGGGATCCAACTCCACCTGTGATTAAGCCACAGCTCTGAACTTTTGTGGAAAACTTTTCCTATCATTTGCTATGCCTCTTCAAAGTTACAAAATTGGATGTGGGAATGAAATCCCTTTTCCCAAATCTGGTCACCAACGTACTTGATTTTGATGAGAAATTCTTGTGTAGCTGAACAAAATTATTATGTATGTAGAGGAATTGTATTAGCTGTCATGAATTAGGCCAACTTTTCAAAAATATGCTGCAAGCAAGCTATTTTTTCTTTTGCAGCTTCAATACGTTGTTAAAAAGTGTATTTCAAGTTTTTGCCCTTGAGTATTTTATAGCACATACGTATATATACATACGTACACATTAACTGCCATTTAGTGTAAATATTTTGACGGAGAAAATTTTTAACGAATCTGACGATTTGCTAACAATCAAAATTAGCTTGTCAAATTTCCAGTAGATTATGATATGTATATTCAGAGAACTAGTAAAATTTACTCTGTTAAATTTACGCAATAATTAATGCGTGTTCCGTTTAACCTTGTGTTTATTGTGTGTAGGTAACAATTTCATCATTTCTTAGTGACTTTTTCAATAAATTTATAAAAGCAACTGATTCTAAGCAGCCTGATAGTTCTGATACTGCTTTGTTAAAATACCTTGCTCTAAAGCTGTCCTCTCAGCATGCTCCTGTGCTAAAGCAAATGATGGACGATTCTGCTGTGGCTAAGCCGCGTAAAGGAACAATAACTATTAAAGTGGCAAACACGGACAAGACTTCTCAAAGATTTGGCTACACATTGTTGTCCTTTACTGGAACGCTGTTGCCACGGTCTCAGTCACAAACCAGTTCGCCAAGCTTGTCGCGCTATATGTCACAAGTGGGCGCAGATACAACATGTCAGGAACTACACAGCTTAAACACAAAGACATTACTGTATATCCAACAACGATTTGGCTTGGTGGCATCACTCTTGCAACTCCTATGCCAAGTAGAAAGCAGTGAATCAAAACCACCTTCTGCAGCTGAGGAGACAGTTGAAGAAACGAAACCAGCTAAGGCACCTTCATTGTTTAAAGCACTAAAAGGTCAGACGCCTACTAAAGAACCTAAGGGAAAGCCACCTACAGAACCTGTTTTGAAAAAAGGGAAGAAGTGGTGTGACTTATATACAGAACTATTAGACTGTTATAATCAGTATGCTCCTTTGAAGGCTTATATTGAGTCACGGGTGTCTCCATTTGAAGAGATTCTTTCCTTTCATTCAGTGAAAAACAAAGTTGGAGAAAATAAAAAGCGACATCCATCAATAGCTGATGTTGGTTTAGCATCTGCTCGTAGTAATGTATTGTATAGTGCAGCTTCATATGGTTTACAGAATCATACAAGAAACAGAAGGTTTCAAAAAGCATTGGAAATGCTTTCTTCTGAGCCACTGGCAAACTGTATAGAAGATAGTTTTCTTGTCTCGCTGAAACAGACCGTTTTGAGGATAACCTATCTGGCTTTGCTGAAGAAGGAAAATGCTCCTAATCCGGTGTCTCTATTAGCTAGGCTTGATGATCCAGAGTTGTGTGCAAGATTGGCACTGCAATCGTTGAAATACTGGCCTATTACAACTTGTATTGATGTGTTGAGTATGTGTAGCGGGAGACTACGCATGAACTCCGCCTTACTGAACGTGGTGACTAGGGAACTAAAGAAAATGAAGAATTATTCAGAGGTGTGTGTGTATACAAATATAATTGCATACAGTGTCATTTGTTATTTCATTAGATAATGCAATTGTGTAATCAAGAGGATTCCGATGTACTTATAAAAGGAGAAATGGTAATTCCTTCATCATCAGTACGATGGGTCTCATGGACACAGTTGGCTAATGATTCAGTTTCCAATCCTAGCTCTGTTCTGAGACAACTCATCAGATTAAAGCAGTACAACTTGGCAAGGCAGTGGGCCATAATGGATGGAATACCACAAAAGTTCAGAGAGGTTAGTAATGCTTGTCATGTTGTGAAGAACATGAGGATGTATGATGGCCATAATTTTACAATAGGAAATTGAAGTGCAGTATTTGTTGGACATATTTACTAAATCGAATAATAGAAAAGCTAGAGCTCAACAGGTTATTGTAACCAATGTGTGTATATTGGTGATGCATAATATATGATAACATATTGTAGCACGTATCATGATAAAAATTTAATATCGGGATATGATATGAAGTTTTTATATTGTGATATATGTACTAATTTCACTGTTTCACTTTGTAGGATTAATGCTCTACATGTTATAATGTTGTCCCTACATAATTTTTTTTGTAATTTCATACATACCATAGGCAACAGAACAGGGGGGCATCTGCCCTCGCAAGATTTATGAGTTGCTCATAGGAATTTAGTGTGTCTTGCTAGTTTATTGTATCCCCACACTTTTGAGTAAGTTCAGCCCCATACCATAAGTGCATAAATCATGATATATATTGTTTGTGATAAAAATGGTTGTTACATCGTGATCTAAAAGTATTGTACCGTATAGCAGGAAAGTTTGGCGGGGGAAAAGTTTGGCGAATTTGGCAAATCATCTGTGATTCGCCAAACTAAAACCATCCAAATTTTTACTTATAATTATTACCTTATGGCTGAATCTATCCATTCACCAAACTTTTCCTCGCCAAACGCTCATAACAGTGAATTCACCAAACTTTCTTGCTGCCAAACTTTCCCGCTATACGGTATATTGTACATCTCTAGTATGTGTGTGTGTGTGTGTGTGTGTGTGTGCACATGCGTGCATGTGCATATGCGTGCATACGTACCCATGTATAAAATCTTTATTGTTATAACATATTCAGGTACTGGATGGTCTATGCAATGATGCATGTAGCAGACTGGCAGTGTGTAAGGAATTGCTGAACAAATCCCAGCTTGACTTTAATAGTCAATTGTTCATATTACATTACATTATACTTAATTTGAGCTCCCTCTTTGACCAGGAAACAATGGTAGAATATGCTAACCGTGCATTAGGAATAAAGGTATGCTTAAACTTTCATGAATTTATTATAATGTTTAATTCTTTTGCCTCATAGGCTCTGCTTTGCTTACCAGAGAGTGCTAGTTTAGAGTATTCATCACTAGTACCAGAGCCCTTTACACTAGTTGAACAGTTGCTGATGAATATGAAAGTAGGTTAATTGAATTTGTATCAAAGGTATTCAAAATCAGTTTGTTGCATAGCTGGAATGGGCAGCTACTGTAATCAATTGTCTCCGAGAAGATGAGCTGTTTTCTTATATGAATTGTTCTAGTGGTCCCGGTGCGGCACACTTAAAGGAGAAACCGTTCACTACAGACAGTATTGATCAACTGTTAACGTACTATGCTTTGAAGGCTCTTGAATTCCCACCACCTGTTATACTCACTCCACAAGATGGATGTAGGTTAACAGTATGCTTATATCAGACTCCAGTATGCCATACATACACATGCGCACACACAGCACACACATAATATTCCATTGGTTTTTGCTATGTAAATGTGCTGCTTGGAATTCCTGCGTTAGAAATTTAATAACTCTATTGCATGTGTTATTGTAATGTTGTTATGATAATAGTTGTGGATCAGAGCATGGTCGTGTCACGGCAGATTACGCCCACTCAGTCAAGAGGTTCTTCGCCACATCTACGACGAGTCTCAGTAACTGCTGAACAGAAGACAGTTACAGATCCTTCAAATGTACAAATGTACGTGTGAGTATTGTGGTGTCATAAAAGTTGTTGTTGATCTTTTTTGTTTGGTGACTTTTTGTAAAAGTAGACAATTTGAAAGGCAGGAGACATCATATAAGCCACCTCCAGTTCCTCCCCCATCACACAAATGGGAAACAGACAGTCGTGTGACCAAATGTCGTATCTGTAAAGGCTTGTTTGGATTGGTAAGATATACGTACTGTATGTGGAAGGCAGGAATATTGATGAAATCAGAATACATATATATATAACCTTTTTGGCTGGTATGGCAACTTAAGCTTGCTCCTTCCAAAGTATGGCCAGTAAAAAATCAGTGAACAATCTCATAATTTGCTTTATTAGTACTTTTTGTCACATTTTTGGGTCACGTGTACATTTCTCATGTGAAAAGCCAGTAAGGAGTAGGAAGATGGATTGGAATTTTTTCTGTTGCCTTCTTATGTTACATTGCCTCATGGCTGTGACATCTCCCCCATTGTCTCACAAACCAAAGATTTTGAGGATGATGGTCTGAGTTGAAAATACTTTAGTCCCATGAGTTTTGCACTCAAAAATGGGACAATTGCAAAATATATGAGAACAGTGCTATAGGGTAAAATTTTGGCAGTCGGTGTCCCTGTGTTGTTCAATATATTGTTACAGCATGACCTTACTAATACTTTTGCAGACCATGCAGCCTACCAACCGACTCTTTCCACAGTATGCTTTAGTCTCTTGAGTTAAACCTTGTGTGGCCATTAGGAGGCCACTGTAGTTGTATCCACTGGTGTAAGTGCATCCATATACCCTGACACGTTTGTCCACACCTACCAGTTGATGCATCTCCACTCCGCTATGTTTGCACACGCAGAGATAGGCCACTTTGCTCAGTTTGCTGGTATTCAGTGGGATTGCCAACTGGACCCCACCAAGATCAAAGGTTCAGGTCATTATAGTGAAAGTTATGAGAGGAGTTTAGAGTACATTTTGACTACTCAGACATGCCAAGCCTCCAGAAGAAATGTACGGTCAGCAGAGGAGATGTCAAAGGTGGTACATAAGTATCTACAGACAAAAATGCTGCTGAGAGAAATTGACACCAGTTGCTTGGAGTAATTCCAAGAGCATCCCCAAAACTGGAGACTCACTGAAGACATTTTATCACCTTCTGGAGTGATGGCATATGTAACTATACGTTCTTTTTATTCTATGTAATGATAATGGATGGTGACCTGTGTTTGGTAGAGGAACCATGATGGCCAAAGTGGATACAGTGGACCCAAACAGTTGGGCCATTATAGTTTGTACAGATTAATGAATTTGTATGTACATTGATCAGATGAACTGGAGACGGTACAAAAGAGTTACTCTGTACAACTAAATGAATATTTAGATGTTTGGATTAGTGAACCGCAATAACAATCACTCTAATGATCAACATGGTATTTGGATTTCCGAGGGTTCAGATTACCATGGTTCAGTTTATATGCAACGCAGGGTAGTTTCATCCATATGACAGGTGATTAATAGGGATGACATGGTAGAGTAAGTCTACCACTTGCCGTTTGGGCTCCAGTTGGCATTGAAGATCTTTATCACCCTCACCAATGACATAGAATGGATCGTGATCGTGAGGAAGAACACACTTCAGTACTGTGGTGGTCATCAGTTATGAAACTCATTCCTTCTTAGATTTGTTCATTGTCCCCTGCAGCTGGGCTACTTGAGGATGACCCAGCTTTAGTCTTCCATGTATACATAGGGATCTACATGAAACATATACCAGTGATAGCTTTTCAGTGATTTACAGTCGGAATTATACATTCCATTACAACATAGCAATACTAAATTGGATACGCAGTAATCAATCTTGAGTCTCTGTTGTGGTATGTGTTAACTAGTATGTGACTTGGTCAGCTGGTGGCTTCACCTTGTAGTCTTGCCTCTGGACCTATGAACACTGGGGGGCCTTGCATACCATACACACATGAGCATGTCTATGGTACAGGTAAATTTCCTGCATACTTTGCTGGATGGTTGGGCCTTCACCCAACTTTTGTGACAAATCATTCCCCACCGCATTATGAGCTTATTAAGCGCCAGCTTCGTGGTGCTCATAAACTCCTGACTATTACTACAGGTTAAATTGTAACTCCACATCATTAAAAACACATACATACCAAATTTGCAAAACTCCCCCTCCAAATTTTTTGTATACACACTCAGTTTTTATACAATGTGATGAGATTCACCTGCTTGGCTTGGTAGCTTAATTGAGTTATACATCAGTGAATAGTCGCATTAATGCATGGAAGGTTATATGAAAAATAAGGAGGAAGAAGATCATTGAATCCACAAGTAACAGATCTAGATGCATTGTACATATTGCATGCAATTTTCATAATGTAAATATTTTATTAATATTAATTTATATGCAAATCCTTTCATGTTTCTATAACATAGCACTTGTGCTTTTTTACTTGCAGTTTAATCGACGTCATCACTGTCGAAGATGTGGTCGTGTTGTGTGTGGTGTGTGTTCAGCCCAGCAAATGTCTGTTGATGGCTACGAGCGACCTCAGAGAACATGTAATGACTGCTACAACCATCGCTTTCCATCCAAACAGTAAGACACATGTGATTAATAGCAAATGCATGTGAACAATTTACAGAGCTTGCATACATCACACATACACATGTGTGTGTATGTATGTATGTATAAATATCATGATGTTTTCACTTCGTATATAGGTCATCTGGAGATAGTAGTGAAGAAGACGTAGTGGACCAGGATGCTACAACATGTACGGATTTTTGTAACAAAGTTAATGAGATTTGGACAATTAATATCTCCAAACAATTTTAAAATTGCAACTTACATATACATATGGTTGCCTAACATTATCTACAGTAACTGGTTATTGTTGCAATGTATTTCTATCCAGTACCACATGCACCGGTGATACCACCTGATCTTTCAGCTCCTTATGGTTTAAACCGTTATAGACTGAAATCAGGAGATCACTTGACTAACATGGCACTAAGGAATGACTTCAATTACTCTGGAGTAAGTAAAGTTTATGGTGTGCATTAAATAAGAGATGTGATATTTATAGAGTCCAGATTGTCCTCTCTGTATCTCACTAATGGAGCTACACAGCGATAGGAAACAGTGTGCCGAGTTTATTCTTGATTGTGCTAGTTCTGTCTCACTCCAATTAATGCCCAATGATAGTGGTCAATTAAATGAAGAAATTGATAAACAATTTGTCATAGGGTATGATATATATGTTCACATGTTTGGTGCTTGGGGCAATGCTGACCTTAAGGATTAGTGGCATAGTCAAGGGCGGGCCAGGTTACGGGTATGATGTTATTCTGTACACGTTTCCTATTTTTCAGAATAATGCGTTACCTGCTGTTAAGTGCTAAAGTAAAGTTTTCAACAGCTGGTTGTCATGACAGTGTAGAACTGTGTGATACGTGAGTAACTCCTCTCTGTTTTCGAATGTCATACACACCTTTACACATTTATACATGCTACAGTTACCTTAGTCGAGTTGATTTACTGAAGATGTTTGTTTCTTCTAATTACAAGAGGATTCCTTCAATTCAAGAATTAACTCAACAAGATTCCTCTAGGTAAGTGTTCACCACATAATCCGATGAGTTATAAAATGTCATGTGATATTTTTGTTATTACTACCTTACGGCTGAATCTTTCCATTCACCAAACTTTTCCTTGCCAAAACTTCCCGCTATACAGTAACTAAGATGTTGTACAGTAAGGTGTGAAATGCTTAAAAAATCACAAATAAAAATATTAATCTCAAGTAACAAATATTCAGCTCAAAAAAGTGTAGCCATACAAAAAGCCTGATGTCAGCATTTTCTTATAAAATTGTTACAAATCAAAGCTTCCTTGAAGTCTTTAGTGGGATAGAAGCCAGTTATATCATAGTGCGTGGGTGGATCAAATAAACTGCAAGGGCGATCCACCCACTGTCATTGGATAGTGCAAATGTAAAATACACAGATTTTACAGCTTGAAAATAGCAGCTCAATGTTATGTCTTAAGTAAGCAAAACATACCTTTGTACCGATTACCTGTGCTAACCCAGTCATGAGCAATTTTGCATAAAATGGCATATTATAATGACAGAACACTGGACCGGTCTAAAATTTTTAATCAGACATTGGGATGTGTCGACAAATCTGCACACTGTGCAAAAGGGTGAAAAAGTGAGTATTACATAAATAAGGATGTAGTAGCAATTTTGTAGGCCACAATTTACTTCTGAGTGAATTTATAGTTTTATTTGGATACGAGCTCAAAAACTGCTTATATGAGGCAGTTATTTCACTGGGATATAGGCAGTTATATCCCAGTACACTCGTGAGTTAACCGTCATCCTCGGCTTTGCCTCTGACTTAAGTAATAGCTAAGATAATCCACTCTGATACTTGATAACTAAACTGCCAAAGTTTTGTAGCCAATTTGTAATTATATCAGTTTGCATTGACAAAAGCATGAACGTACAAACTGAATATCTCTACTCCATAATTATACAGTGTGTTTCTTTGTTGCTTTGTTGTGCAGCCAGTAGATAAATTTTATTGTTGCTGGTATAGACGGATTAGGGACCAGTTATTACAAGATGATCGATTTAGTCTAGCAATGGAAATATCTACCAAATGTAATCTTGATACTCTCAGCGTGTGGGCTTCCTGGGGGATGGCCTGGCTGAGAGTTGGAGACTTTGAAAAAGCAAGAGAGAAATTAAAACATTGTTTCTTGGTATGATGGAAAAATCATTGTTTATTTATAAGTGTGTATTTATTTGTTTATCTGTCCAGCCACCTCTTCAAGCCATTGGCTCATCGCATAATGCTTCATTGTTGTCAAGGGTTATTGAGGCTATTGAATCAGCTCCACTGGCAGCCATACATGACCCTCAAGATGAATGGTCTACTGTCATTAACACTGCTACAATGTTACTTGAAGTACGTCGTGTTATATGAAATGATTCATAAGTGTTTTTCCATTGTGTAGAAACAAAACGATTGTTTTTTGGATAAATACCGATATGATGAGTGTATGTATTATCTAAAGAAATATGGATCACAATCTTCAAAAATTTCATTTTTATTTAAACATGGATTTGTACAGAAAGCGTGCAAGTATATACTTGAACAGGTTGTAAACTGTAAATGTGTGTGTTGTGTCACTATCTCATTTACTTAGAAATGTTCAACTGACTTATTTTTGGAAGCGTTACTCATCCCGGCTCTAAAGAGGGGACAGTTTGATGTGATCAAACATGAGATGAAGGCATGTGATCCTTCATTAAAGTCATGGGAACCATACCTGGTTGTATCATGTCGGTATTTTAGCAAACGACAGTTGTTTGCTATTCTCTACGAGATACAAATATTTATGAAGGTTTGTTATATTGTTCATAACTTTTATGTAACTGTATTAAGCAATACATGCTAATAAGTTTGCAATGAGCCTTTGTATTGTATTAGTTACTGTGATGGCAATAAATTTATAGTATTAGGAATAAGCACTCCCAATCTGTCTATGTTATAGTGACAAGGGCTGAGAAGACCAATTTTTATTTGCATAAAATACACATTATTCCATCCATCTTTTGCTCTGTTCTGTACGTGCCATTCAAAATCTGTACATTTTATGAAAGTCTTTACTATATGCTGAAATTTTATACTGTGCTGAACTACATTTGAAATACACGTAGATAAGACTGGCTTTCTTAGGCTTGGTCACATTTACATTTCTTAAGTGTTTTTATGCTTACAGTGCTAAGAGTTCATTGTTTTTTTAGGATTTTATTCGAGCTAGTATGACTTGTATCAAATTCTATACTGGATTCAGTGGTAAACAAATGAGCATTAATGATCTGTACAACCGAATTGCCTACTTGTACAAGGCTGAAGAACACTTGAAGACTTACCTGGATACAAAAAGCAGACCATCTATGGATATTCGCGCACAATTGACTGCTCGACTTGCGGCTATAAGCCACGAGGAAGGACTGGCAGTCATGTCCTTGAGCACAGAAGAAACATATCGTCACATTAATAGCATTAAACTACAAGTAGAAGTTACTGAGTATCTTTACAAATGTTATGGTAAAAAAGGTAATGAACACATGGACATTGCTTATTACAATCAATTCTCAAATTTTTGTTTATTGCTTATGCAAATTATGTGCGTTTTGTTTCTAGGAATCCATAGCAGATCTGTTCCCATGGTAATGGTACAAAAGGTACAGCAACCGGCAACATTATTTGGTGGAGCACCAATTAGATCACAAGTGGCTTGTCAGGTATAATTGATATAGCCTCTGACTGTATTATTAGAGTATGGTGATGGTGTAATTCAGTGGACTGTCATCTATAATCCAAACACTTTGGGACAGATATTTTCAGATTATTTGATTAGTGAAACACATGATTAATGTGATTCAGATTAATAAGGGTCCATTGTACAAATATTTTGTCACACTACAAATCTTTAGTGTACATTCCAACAGTCCATCAACCCAATTTTATTTGACCATTGTCCCTCTTACCAATAAAGATGGTAGTGGCCTCGCTTTGAACCCAGGCCATTGAGAGAGGGATGGCTCAATGTAGATTCCAATACACGTTATATGTTGTCTCTAAATAACAAGTAATTTTACATCATGGGTGCATATCATGATATGTTATATTATGTATCGTGATATGAAAATTTACAAATTGCACATCTCTACAAACTTTTGGCTATCAACAGGGCTTGTTTCTTATATCCTGAGGAGATATATCCAAGCCTGATAATGGAGTAAGCCAGATAAGACCACTTACCATAATCCTTGACATAGATACATGAAATTATGTACTGTGTGCTCAGCTCAGGGACTGTTCGTCTTAATTATAGCTTTGCCAAACCCATTTGCGATAAGTTCCCTTTTCTACCTAGCTGGGTGCTCTGCTCACTGCTCTGGTGTCTATGGAGTATGGAACTGTGGCTCTGACTTCAGCACTTAGATACCATATTGATATTTCTTTCTTCACTGTAGTGGAGACTACTGCTTTCCTGCCTGCTGAGAGCAACTTGATTCTACATTATATGTTATTATTGTCATGGCTAAGGGATCCCTGTTCAGTGGTAGTCTATGAATGATTTTCTTTAACATTGACCTTATTTTCAAAGTTTTTATTTGTTTAGGGACTGCTGTAATATTCATTGGTGAGCAACAAGTGTTCGACTTTAAATGGGGAAAACACCGCCAGGGATGCTGAAGCCTTATTAAAATACAAATTGAATTCCACAAGTGAAATTGTAAAATATTATGCATAATTATAAATCCTTTGAAGGGCTGATGAATTACCATAGGTATAATTGTGACCTGGTGTACATCAAATACACCTATTCATATTATGGTATGTATTTCCTTTACTTTAATAAGATTTAAAACTACATGAGATTTCCTATTGAAAGTTTCATAAATAGTGAAAATTGTGTTAGACTCCTATTGTTATACAGAAAGTTGAAATCCGAAAATGTGGTCAAATTTTATGTGCATAAATAATCGTGTCACATTTGGGTTAGGTTTATCTCTCCTCTCAGTGTTATATGATATTACATTAATGTCTCTATATACCCCTAGGTGCTATTGCTATCTTCAACAATTGAAAGTGGTTTTCCACTAGTTCTTAAAATATTAAAGGTAAGTTGTTGTTCTCACTGTTAATGTTCATTGTGTGTTTGTGTCTGCACACGTGTGCGTTTGTGTGCACATGTGTTTATTGACGCAGTCTAACAAAACGTGTTTGCATAAATCCAAATTATGGCACGTTTTTAATTGACATTTCTTTCTGTAAACTTTGTGATGTGAACTATGTATATGTACATAATAGATATAACACAGTATTGACAGTAGGGATAACACAGTATAACACAGGATAACACAGTATTGATTTGCCTGTAGCGTGTACAACACCTAAGGATTAGTGTGTATACTAAAACTTTGATGATCCTAATTTTTCCTGTGGTTGCCACTAATCGGTTATTA
This sequence comes from Spongia lamella, assembly GCA_963930835.1. NCBI lineage: Eukaryota > Metazoa > Porifera > Demospongiae > Dictyoceratida > Spongiidae > Spongia > Spongia lamella. The sequence continues at coordinate 3,301,972 of OZ005753.1, forward strand.
TTGCTCAGTTACTGGCTATGACAGCTGAGCAGGTTTCACAGCTCTACTGTAGGTTATATGCCACATGGTGGTATCTTTGATCCACCTCCACAATGAGAATGGTTAATAGTTACAACACAGTAGGGAGGAATTACCATATATATGTATAATGTGTAACCTCAAGGGGTGCACATCAGATAAATGCCAAGTTGTGACTAATATGTATTCTACTCTTTGTTGCAGTCCATTTTAGCTTATTTTTGTATCTTCACCACATTTTTCACCAAATGTAAACCAGCTAAAACATGACTAAACTCATATGGTTACCAAAGCATTTTATGTGTTCATATCATTCTTTTGCTCAAACAACACAACTTTATTATTTACCTTAGGGTATTATTAGCGCAATGTAATTTTTTGCAAATTGGTTTTGATCCGCTAAATTAACATCACGTTTAATGGAGCATGTTAAAAAGTTTAATGAGTATTTTAAAAATTAAAAATTAGAGAATTATCCATCTTTGAAAAATAAGTGCAGCTACTATTCAAGTGTGGCTATAGCATTGGAGGGCAACGTTAATTCAATTTGTACTTAATCTTTCTGCGGCTACTACCCAAGTCATGGTTGTTGTTGAAATGGATACTATTGAAGCTGTGGCATCTAAACTTGGTATATACCTTTGTATTAGAAGATCTGCAATTGGCATCACTAGATTTGACTATGGGTGACTGTTATGTCAGTATATATGATAGCAACAATATTTGGTGATCAATAGAAATACAAATCAGGAGATGTACCAAGTTTAGTTTACTTGATTAAATTCCACATCTTTAATCTTGACAGTGTTAAAGAAGTGTTAATAGATGTGTCGCCCACATCAGTAATCATTTTAAAGATCTTAGCACTTAGAGCACCCACACTGAATTGAGATGACAGGAATGAAGGGGTTGAGACCAGGCCACAAGCATTGACCCAGATGACCTGCTGACCCATTGGCTTAGAAAACAGACGTGACCAACATTAAAATTTTTAAAAACAAATTTTAAAACTTGAAATCTACAGTACAACTAATATTATTTGTGAATGCTTTATTAGAGAGTATTACAAATCCAAGATTTTTGAGCTTGACCCATGCCAGCAACCCGCATGACCCGAAGAAAAAGTGACCCGTCTTTCCCGGATATACGGATTGCAACCCGGTTTCAACCCTGCTGTGGACTGTAGGTCCTACACTGAAACTATGCTGTCACAAGGTCAACACGGCCAGCAGAAACAGTATAGCATGATGCTGCGAAGAATCCAAGCCAACCAACAAGGTCACCATTCAACAAACATGTGTCAGTGAAGCTACCAGGCAAAAACAATTTTAGTGTTCAGAAAAAGAAACCAAACAGTTCGTTATCATGAAACAAGATGACATAGCATTAACAAAGAAACTTATTTCTTGAGTATGTGCATAGAAATTTAATCCATGTTCTATGGACACCTACAGGCGATTAACGTGATTAACACCTGTAGTGTAACTTATCACAGTGTGTTTCACAATCCTATTTAAAGTTCAACTCTCATCTCTCTTATGTACTCTTGATGATAACTATATGACTACTGGCAGTGTATTCTCCATGGCCATATGCATTACCGGATTGTATAAACAATGCAAAAATAGTCAGTTGCTAACTATAAAAAAATCTAGAATGCAAGGCATTTTGCAAGCAACTAAAAAATAGCTAAAATTTGTCTGTGCCAGCTTAAGGAAACTGAGTACAGGTGCACCTAACAGACAGGAGGCTGTTAGGAATATCATGGGGATAGTACAATGTACTACTGTTTGGGTAAAATATACCCCTGAAATATTTCCAGCGATGGCTGATGTTACTGCAAGAGAAAGTGTGTCACAAATGTTACACTGTCTACCAGTGTCTAGGTTATTTTCTGTGGCTCAGGAAACAAAACACCTGTAAACATAGAGGTGTGCAATAAAGTCGACCATGAATTTCTATTTAAAAACTGTATCAGCTATTGGCATGGGCTGGAAGGAAGTCAGCCTGGATTAACAAGAGCTTCAGGTCAGATCTACAGTGGTGCAGTCATGTTGTAAACTGAGTCAGTGAGGGAAGAAGCAACCAGCCAGCAAGTAATTTTAACATCAGATGCATTAAGAAACTGGGGATGTGAAGCCTTCACATCAACTAGGGAGTGGTTTTTTCTTTGAAGTGGCCTGAGTCATGTCACGTTACATTGAAGGAGTTACTTGCAATTGAGATGAGGTATAAACAGTGGTTCTCTGTTGTTGTGATGCTGTAGTGAACACCGTATAGTTTGATTTTTTGACAGCGGAAATATTGGCAGATTTGGCACTAAGCCAGCGATCCATCAAACATTAGTTTCCAGTAATACACGTTGCTAATACAGTGTCTGTAAATATTTCCCATCACAATAAAAGTACATCCATCAATATTTGTCCCATCAAAAATTGCGCTACACAGTATCCTGAAATCAAAAATAACCTACAATGCATCACCTCAAAAGCTTATTCTTCTGGGTGACCAGACCCAGGTTGTATGGTTGTACTGGATGTGGTACACATTTCTGAGGAACAGAAAGGATCAGCAAATACATTATCCTGCAATAAACCATCCTCTTTTTGCCACAGGTTATCTTTGTTGGAGAACATCAATGATAGAAGGAAAATTTTTTTCCTTTTTTTTCTTTAGTGCTTGGGCAAAGATTTCATGGCTATAAAGAAAGATAACCAAATCAGAAATACAGATAATTTTAATTAAGGAGTGAAAGGTTTCTAAAGTCACGTTTCTGAAAACTTCTCGAGAGAATGCCTGAGATTTCAGAAAGATTTTATCTGCAGTCTACACTGTCAAGACTGGACATCAATGAATTGGGCTGTCTTGTGGTTGATGAGCTTGTTAGAGCCCACTGAGAGTGATTGTATGGTTTAAAACAATTTTGTATAGGGATGCTGGATTGCAACCACTTCCAGCATATCACAATCTCATGTTCTTGTGCTGTTGGAGTCTGAGACATGGAGATTATGATAACAGAAAACTTATATAGATACAACTAACTCCTCCTAGAGACACTGTTGCATTTTCCCATACTACTTAGATTAGGAATATAGAATGTAGCACCTAAATGCTTCTTGTGGGAACAAGATTTTATTAACTTAGTATTAAGAGATACAAAACTAATGCTTTCCTGTTTCCTTTCAATTGCTTTAACTAATACACATTCTGTCCACCTGATAAATATATAGAAATATAAACTTGGTCATGTTATTCACAAGTGACATCTTACCTGTTTTTCAAAATTGTAATCTTAACACACAACTTTCACTTGTGATTTTCGTGGTGACTGATAATTTAAACCAAATTTGAAACATCTTTTATATTTCTCTAAATGCTGTACATTATCGTCCGTGTAGTTGCCGAGTTTTTCTTGGCAACTTTTACTTCTATATAAATGCCACAAAGAATCCATTAACATTAAACAATATCAGTGGTAGTTTGTGCAAGACTTCTGTCATTTTCTTTTCTCCATAATATCTCCTCTCTTCTTATTTTTATGCTTCTTTATAGTCTCTCACTATCTCCTGACCTTACTCTTTCACAACAGGTTTTCATGATGTGCTTTGTTACTAAAGTCATGTCTCACAGATTTTATGATCACTCATCAAGCACATGTATGATACCATGACGTCCAATCACATGAGTTCAGGTGCTAAAATTACAACAATCACTATAATCAGTATAATTACAACAATGTCAGTCATACTATATCCCCCTTGTATACAGTCACAAAGCCCATGAAGGGTTCAAGGTGGTCCGGTGGTTTTATGGTCCGCCTGCTTCTTGTCTTCACTGTGTCAGTGTCATTTGTGGGGGGTGGATTAGAGCTATCATTATTAGGTAGGGTCTTTCACAGAATGTTCAGTAGATAGTAATAATGTTAGTTTCTTCTGTATAGACCAGTGGATCTCTACACCATATATAGGAGCAGGGAGTGCTCTCAACTATTACATGATGGCACCCAAACACAATTGCCAAGGGTCAATGGTGTCACTCTATGATGAGAATCAAATTTTTTCTTCTGCTTATCTTTCTCTTTCTTGTCAAGCTAAGAAATTGTGGACTTGTGAGGCACTTTTGGTTCTCTTAAACTATGGATGATGGGGACTGATGTCCGAAGTCTTCTGTTCATTAGTTACTGTGCTGGATTATATCCCATGTGTAAACTGTAAAGGCATATTCCGGTATGCTAACAGCACTATGTAAGGAGTACGAAGTGAGAACTGGTGTAGAAGTGAGTATAGTTTTTCCTTATTAAAAGCTTCCTCTTGGATTTATGCCTAAGTCCACACTAAGCAAGGATTTAGTAGTATTGGGTAGATTAGGTGCAAATTTGATCATGTGATTTAGCATGCCTAAGAATGGATAAATATCTCTAATGTTTTAAGGTGACTTAACTTGTGTGATGGCTTTAACATGCCTTCTGCATCCATTTGGATGGTTTTGCTTTCGACGATTGCCATTCTGCATAACCTCAACACCCAAAAATTTTCTATAAACATTGTCTTCTATTTTGAGCGGGCTCACAGGGGTTGATTACCTAAAGGATGACATTTTGATACATGAAATCACGGGCAGAGCATGATGACCGTTTAATAAAAGTGTTACATCAATTACAAGAACGTGGACATTCAGAGAAGTGCAAATTTTCTTTGAACACATTATCAAACCTGCACATGCAGGCTCCCTTTTCCACTGGTATTGGCTGCAGTCCACTTTGCTGACAGGTCTTGATCCAAATATCTAGCTAGCTCTTCTTGCCAGCCAGGTATGCCTTCTGTATTGCTAGGGCTAAACCTGCCTGGTACAGGTAGCAAACTACTCCGTCCAGTGCAATGATATCCAATCTGGTCGAGAATTTGTCCTGCTGGCAGCTTGTCTATGTTTTCTGGTCAGTGTCAATGCTGATTCAGTTGGTTGATTGTTTATCATAATAATTATTCACTGTACAGGGTACTCTTGATGGTTGTCTACAACCCCTATGAAAATTTCTGTAGCATCATCTGAGCTGTCTTAACTTTCAAACCTATGGACCCATTGAGGCCAGTCATTCGGGCAGCTAAAATCAAACTGTTTCGGCGGATAAGCTCCCATTGAATATCTCAGTTTAGGGGGGAAAGACAATTGATTTACACGGTTCTAACACTGCTTTCACCATGTATTAAGTGATAACTGGTGGGGCAATTGACACACGCATTTTATAATCACTCATCAAGCACATGTACAATACCATAATGTGCAATTACGCGAGTTGATGTTCCTTCTAAAAGTTACAATGATTACTACAAAAATCAGTATAATTATAACATTGTCTCGTGATCAGTCATACCACAATGTCCACCAACATAATCAATTCAACATGACTAAAATTAATACTAAAGGTAAAAGTCTGTTCCTGGCACCAAAATGTGAGAGTTCATCCTACTACTATACTAATCTATCAGTAATTGGTGCAATTATAGGTGTGGCTAGTGAGTAAGTAAGAAATTCCAAATTTGGACTATCTGTTGTAATTGTTGTGGCTTCCAATTTAAACTGTAAAAGATGGGTGTGGCTTCTATGGATGTTATGGCTTCATGTGTGATCAAAAATATTTTTATGTAATAGTCATAAAACAGCCCCCACATGCTGTATCTCATTACCTGTATTTAACCAACACTGCTTTCTAATTTTCATGTGCTTATGTTTACAACCCTGAGGAGGTTAAAATTATCCATTCACTTTAAGTAAAGGGACCCTACTCAGGGATGTGCCCACAGTACCAGTGGTTGGCAGCAATCACTACTCAGATAACAACCACCATTATAAACTCACTGACCAGTACTAAAATATCTGCATGAAAGAAAATGGTTAGTCTTGCTAGCCACACTATTTACTCCAAACACAAAATAAAGTGTCTACAAGGAATCCTAGAGCATAGAAATTAAAGATCACCAAGTTTCAGATTTAAAACCCCTTTATGTAATGCCTAAACCTGGGCATGTCCCTGCTTACTGTATTTCACAACTCAAAACTATTGCATATATATCTTTGTTAGACATTTTATTTGCCTCGTGGCAAATTCTTCAGTCAAGCCGCCCACATGTTAGCAGCTGATGGAAGATGTGTCGACATCCATCATCTCTTGGAGTGTGTCAAGGCTAATGATGAAAATCATGCAGTTTACACTGATGAAATCATCTTAGCAGCTGTGAAAGAATTAGCAAAAACCCCAAACAATGAGGTATATATTTAGAATTATTTACAAATATCATAAGTAATTACAAATACAATTATTGCATTATGTGCGATTTTCTTCTTTAGCCTAAGGAGATAGACAAGCTAGTAAACCTTCTTAATAGCGACATCAGCAAGGTAAACAAATTTGTAACAAATCTATTTATTCAGACTCCATTTTCCTTTTAGATCAATGCATTTATTCAATGTGGAAAACTCAAATCAGCTTATCTTACGGCCATCAAAGGTCGTTTTGTTGAGGAGGTCAGACGGATTTCCACAATAGCAACTCAAGCCGGCCAAACAGCCATCAGAGACATTTGTGATCGATGGCTACAAATGAATGCCTCGACTAGAACATAATTATAATTCTTGTAAATTTCAATTTTGTTTTTTAATAAAATGAAAAATTTAATTCATAACAAATTGTAATATTTATTACAAACACTCATTGTTATCCAGGAGTCCAGCTACAAATTTTAAGATATTTTTCGGTCAGTAAAGTTAGGTAGTCCGTATCATTAATGTTAAATGTTTTAATATCTAAGACTGAATCAGGTTGTATGTCAAGTTGTTGAAGCTTTGCTACAATGCTGGTATCCCATACCTGCACCTACAGGACAATAAAAATAACTTTTGCTGGTATTTGGTGTCTTTTTTTACTAACTGAATGACTAGCTTCATCTCCGTATGCTGCAAGAAGTGTTCCATTGTTTCTACTGTTAGGTCTGATAAACAAAGACGACCGTGACAGTAACTTGCACTTGTGTCCACCTGTGAATTGTTGGACTACATGAGAGCCAATGGCAATGTTCCCAGTTTCAGTAACAGTGCTACGAAGTTGACACATCTATGAAGAAAATCATATTAACAACATGCAGAGAGCTGATATAGCTTCCGCATATACCTTAGCTTAAATATTCTCTAATACTCAATGGCTATTGTCTACAGCTTGGTAGTCATTTATGATCACTTTCTCTTAATGGTAGGTCACTTCTTAGAACATGATATAATTATAGTTTGATATTGAGTTAATGAGATACTTGTTATTTTATTATACAGAGGTGTAGGAAGATGTTTTGGTTATGGGTGCCCTGCTGTTGATAATTATGGTAATGAGGCAGCCAGGCTATAGTTGCTGAGGGCAAGTACAAATATTTATGGGTGCCCAAGCACCCATGCTTCCTACACCCCTGTAATACCTATCTTCTCAAAGACTTAAAGGGTGTTTTCCTTAAAAAGTAACTAGTGATTTCTTATACATAATACTGTCAAAAAATCAGTCTAACAAATGATTTATTGAGTAGGATGCAAATGCAAGGTTATTTTAAATAACTCAGCATAGCTGCATCTAAACTACAGTAGGTTTTCATGCACATCCCCAGACTGAAAGTTCCTTGTTCAAGGAAGGAAACAACATCAACAGCAGCTGAGCATTGAACTGGGGACCTCTCAGTCAACAGTCCAATGCTCTAACAACCACCAGGGTACTGCTGTCTCACAGGGATAAAAGTCATACCTCTTAATTACCAATTTAAAATAACCTCATACCATAAGTAGGTTATCTACTTACTTCCCTCTCACAGATGGATGGTCAGCAATTTCAAAAGTATTAATTACATACCCAATAAGTGAGCCTTGGCAAGTCTTTGTGTTCAATTTGTCACTTCATAAAACCCCCAGTGTGTGTAAGTGATAACTAGTATCTATAGTATATTATACTTACAACATGTCTGCAACGAGGGTGTCTTTTTGAAGGTCTGAAAGAAGCCAGACAATGTCTGGTGAGTGGTTCAAATGTGACACTCGTACAGGATCCATCCAATGTGACAAGTCCATGTGGAATAAATTTCTCTGACTTTTTCTCCCAAAATATAGCTCCTTCAAGTGTTCCTGCTAATATGCCCTCACACCTAAAAGGTTTAAACACTTTAACAATAAGATGGAGACATGTATGTGATGTTATCCATGTATGTCACATGTCTGATATACGGTAAATATATAACTCACCCAAAGTTCGATACCCTTGAATGAGGGATATGACACAACGAAGTAATGGGACAGATACTGTGCTCCTGTTTCATAGTTGTTATGTTAGAGGAGGTATTACGAACATCAAACATCATCACTGAACCGTTCTGCATGCCACAGTAAAAGTAGTTTGCGTCACTCTGGCTCCAGCAACAAGACCATATGGGTGCAGGCGTTTGGTAGCTGTAAACAATGTGATGAAATGAAAACACTTGTTAAAGGCTTGTTCAGGTACCTTTGTACGGTATGATTGCTCTGAAGACTAGTCAACTTGGCAAACTTATCCATGCCTACAGTTAACACAACTCCCTGACTCTGTGGACTGAACGAAGCATCTCTCAGAGTTGCCTTGTGTATTCCAATAAATTCACTGACTCTCAATTCAAGTGCACTTATCTGTGATGTACCAGTAGACAAAACAAACAAAGAGCCGTGTACCTCTTGTATGGTTTCTATTTCTTGATCTACAAGTCTATGTTATCTAATCTGCCTTATGCAAGCATGTCACTTAAGTAGCAGACTACAATACCCAGTACAGGCATTTATACTATTCCTTGTAAAAAGCAAGGATAAATGCAGTGTATTGCAATGTAAGGTGATGTACCCCAGTAACATGAGAATGGTGTTATGTAGTATACACATACCACACCTTAACAAGGCCATATCCTGGAAACAGCTGATTGGTTGATGGCTTTGACGCAACCAACATGCCAAGCAAGTGATCATATGCCACTACCCGTGCTCCTTGCTGTACAAACAGACAGACAGACAGATATATATGCAGTTACTATAGTTATAAGCAAATATGTAAGCATATGGGTTTTCAGGGAATTAATATTGATACACCTCCTACTCTTTACACAATTGGTGACTTCCTATAGCTAGGCAGCTTTGGCTCATTTCATGGAAACCTTCCTCAAGTTTGTGGCTTCTGTTATCTGTACTATTGTATTAAGTTATCCCTTGAAACATGAGGTCTAATCTCTTGTACAAACACACAACAACTTACTGATGCTATTTCAATATTCTTTAGCTGAACATATTTCCCGTTGCTATCAGTAATAGAGCTGGACGGGTTACTAGTTGGATCATCATGTGATCTCGTGCCCTCTGTTAATCTAAACAAAAATTCATATAACCGATGTAAGAAATTAATCATATTCTCTATGTAAGGAACTCAGTTCTAGAACTTCTAATATGAACCAAAAGGTATCTATTACACACTTTTGACTTCAAACTCTACAGGTTGGCCTATTGTTTTCTGCGGACTGGACTCATGGACTGGACTCGACTGGGCATCTTTTGAAATCCTGCATACACATACAAACTCAAATAATTAATGGAATTCTTAAGGAAATCTCTATTGCCCATCAGCAAACACGGCATTTCTCTTTCATAAGGTGCTTATTAATTAGAAATTATCTTTAAGCGCCTATATATTAGGTGACTAGTCAGGTTAATTAACACAAAAAACCAGCCAGCCAGTATCAACTGCAGTCAGGTTATTAGCTAGAATATAAATATTTAATATCGCTCATCCAAGGCATAAATAGTATAGGGACACGCCCTCTACCATCTATGCTACCTAAGCCTAGCCTGGATGAGTGATATTAAATATTTATACTCTAGCTAATAACCTCACACTGCAGTTGATATTGGCTTGCTGGTTCTTTGTTTTAATTAACCTGCCTAATATATAGGCGCTTAAAGATAATTTCTAATTAATAAGCACCTTATGAAAGAGAAATGCCGTGTTTGCTGATGGACAATAGAGATTTCCTTAAGAATTTCAGTCAATTATTTGATTTAAGGTGAGTTTGTATGTGTATGCAGGATTTCAAAAGATGCCCAGTCGAGTCCGCGTATCCAGTCCACGAGTCTAGTCCATGAGTCCAATCTGCAGAATACGCTAGGCCCTACAGGTTTGATGGTATTGTAAATAATATCAAGCATGCATGCATAATGAAGTGAGGTGATAGTTACATCACTAGTCTAGGAAAGCCTAATAAAGTTAACTCCCCAGAGATATTCATCATTTATTGGAAAGTATTGAATTGATATTATTACAGCAATAACCAGTTACCTAGAAATTAATGAAATGGCCAAACCAATTGTTATGATCTTTTATAATATCACATGTTCTATTCTTGGAAGTTATAACCTTAGTAACACAAACATACTGAGACAAATAACCTACACATTGATTATCATAAGCTGAATCTGGGAATTAAATCAAAGTTTTTTGAAATATAGGACAGGCTTAGATTTTAAGTATTCTAGTATGAAACAAATTACATATTTAGTTCATCAGTACAACTAAACGGATAAACATGCCACCTGTCTATAGTACTAACTGTGATGACTGTCAACGACATGTGTAGCTAGATAAGAAATAAAGAACTAAAACTTGCAGCAGAAAAGCTGATGCTAGTTCCAAAAATGTGCAAATATCTATTAGGGTTGGATCCAGAGAAAGGGGATATGAACATAAAAGATAGTTCTCTGAAGCAGGGGGTCTGGGGGTGCAGCCCCCCAGAAGCTATAGGGTTTCTATTCTTATAACACCAAATTATGCTTAATTTAGAGCATATCTGAATTTTCTAACCAAATTCTCAACTACTACGCATTTGCACAATGTAGTCATTAAAAGTATATCTATAATTTCAGTTTCAAAGCCTATGGGGGGCAAGAACTAACCTAGGAGTCCCCGAATGCCCCCCAACCCCTTTAAATGCAGCCCTAATATGTAAGGAACATTCACACACCATATTATATCTGTCATTGTATGTATCACAACAGATATTGGCTACCCCATAAAAATGACTATCTAAACAATGAGAGGATAGGTGCTGAGTAAAAACCTTGTACATATTAATATTCTTCTTTGAAATCATATAATAAATTAATTGATTTACATATGTACAACTCAGCAGTCCTCTGTAAACTTTGTGGTTTCTTCAGAAATTATTAACATTTTAATTAGTGACATGTATCACTATTTTTATGTCACATTTCATATGACTCATATTTCTGAGAGCTCTTTGCCAATACTTTGCTTGCCAATTATTTCCTTTATACAAACAAAAATTTATTTCATGCAGTCACACTAAACTGAAGTGCTTGTCTTTTTACTAGCAAGTGTGGAACAGCTAAAACGCTTCATACAGTAAAACGGACGATCTTACTCCTTCCATAGATATTAGAGGGCACATATAATCTATACTCCTTCACAACCTCGTTTACAACATTTTCTCATGATGCACTTCATTACCGCCCATCAACAAGATTGATTCAACATGACAAAAATAGGTGTGTATGCATGGTGAAAAGCTGTAAAACTTGGTTAACCAATCATAAAGGATTCAATTGCACTACAAGTAATTCTCATTAAATACCGAAATACTGCTCGAATAACTGGTCACTTAATTGCCTCCAAACACGCTACCAATTACATGCCTCCATTGTACAGTATTTGTCAATGCTATAATCAGCCAAGTTAGATATTTTTGATTCAGGTTAGCCTATTAGCAGCTATTTTACCCTCAAATACTTGTGTGAAATTTGCTTTTCTTCAATTGCTGTATTAATATGTTGTACTCATAAAAAATTTGCTGTTAAACTACTTTAAAATGCTATGGGTTACAAATGTGTCTTAATAGAGATCAAAGTACTGTACCTTTGGGACAGGGTGATTCTCAGTAGATCATCAGGAAACTTGTATGGCTCACATGATCAAAGGAAACTGAGCATTAGTAAAAAACGTGACTGGATTTGCAAAAACTGACCATAAAGTCACAACTAAAATCCATTTTATATGATAGCCACTGATAGCCACACTAAAGTACTATCCAGACACAGTGACAATGTAACTATAGATGGCCAGGCCTGCTTTTACAGATAGCTTTTGCCAACACCGTCAAGTCATGAAAGGCCACAATGGAACTTGTGAGGCCACTGAGGGGCATTAATAAGATGAAATAGGGTACCAAACTACTTCCAATGTCCAACTTAAGCTTTACTCGTGCTATGGTCTAGGTACTCTGTGGCAGTTTCTGTCAACTACTACATACCAGGAGGTGTTCAAAGGTCTCTCAAAAACCGCAAATTCTCACTTCATATAATGCTAGCTATAAGACTATTCTACTTCCAGTGCAAATCTAGCATAGCTACAGTCAAGCATAAGAGAATCATAGAGCCCAGATTGGAATCACAAAATGAGTTTAATATGTAGTACTTAATATGTTACTGTTGCTTACCTAGGCTTTTAGCCATCCATTAACATAGATTATTGTGCATCAGCAAGTGATAAATTGATGACATTTTTGATGTACATGTTTACATAAAGAAGTCATATTATTATTACCAGGAAGATATTACTTTCAACTTGAAAGGTACAACACATTTTAGCTTGACTGATTTGAATCACTGAAATAGAGTGCAATACACACGGGTATGTAACACTTGCGTGGGCGACATCAAAGCCCCGAGCTGTGTTATATAACTGATATACCACAGCAATCACGTATTTGCCATGGTATATATCAGTTATATACCAAGGTTATATACCATATAGTTGCCTTATACGGTCCATCTGCCTTTAAGGGGATTACGAAGTGTATAAATAACATACGCATTTGCTTGTGGGTTTTGTTTTTAGGCGATTATCTTTGAGACATCAGTGTAATAATGTTGAAGAAACTAAGTATTAATGTAATCTTGGCTGATACTGGAGAGCGTCTAATGAAGCAACTCCTGACAGTCGCCATTCTACCAGAGGCGCCTTCGACTTTTCGCCAGGTAGGCCTAAGCAAATTAAACTAGTGCAACATAACTGTTATAACACAGGGATTTGACTGATATGTACACACTCTCCCTGCGCCCTCGGGAGTTGTGTGTGTATATCAGTCAAACCCCTCACGGCTGTGTTATAATATATTAGTATATTAAAATTAGTAATGTGCAATACACAATATGAATACAATATGATGTGATATTAAAATTTTCTTGATTTTGTACATGTACTAGCTGTAACATTTACTACATGTACATATGCTTATAATTTTGTGTATATTATGAACACATTACACAATTAGCCAAATATTTTTCCCACTCCAAGTACGGTACACCTTCTGGAAATTGAATGTTATGGTCTTGCAAGTAAATTCGTGAAGAGGAATAACAGATGGCGAGGAATAACAGATGGATATTATACCCTGGCAGATTCCATGGGTAGTATAAGGGGAACTAGTACTATAATCAAGGACACCTGAATCACATCATTAATAATAATGGATGTCCTTCAAAGTAGTTCCCCTCAAACTACCTCATGCATCTGGCAGCATAATATTATTTCTCTAAATACTATCAAGTGCGAAGTACATTTTGCTTATCATTTGTAACAATCAGCCAAGCCCATTTGATCACATAACTCCTCAAAAGGTAATTGTGTACTTGCTCATTTTGGTGGCAATAGTATCAAATACTCGTCGCATAGTTCTTTGAGGAATTTCTGGATAGGAAGCAAGTCAGTTAAGGTTGTTTAGTGTACTAGCTTCCATTAACAGATTGAACCTTAAATCAGTAAAACTGTTGCTTAAAAGCTTAAGTGAACAAATTATTTGATTTTTAGGATTTTTGATAATGGTGTTCTAACATTTTAAACTTATAAATAAGTAAACAACTATTTGTTGAGTACTCAATTGTTAACTTTAAAGAATTAATGCTCAATACCATAAAATGTGCGGTGCCACTCTGCTACTGTATACATTAATTGTACATGCATAAATAGTTGATATCATTTGTTACTATAGCATTACTGACAGCAGACCATGTGCATGAGGCAGACAAAACAAAGCCAAAGTAGCAGTTTATAGTAGGCTAGTGAGGATACAAAAGGCCATTCATTCATCTTCTATTGCCAAATACAACTCTCAATTTGCAAAAAGGAAAAGTGTATATCTGTTGTATATACAAATAACTTGTATGTAAACACACAGGCCCACTTTTAGTCCAATTTATACCATAGCCTCGGGATCATTGCCTGGGCCTCCACTCACATTGACTTGGCTACATCACTACATGCATACATGCAATGCACACACACATACATACATGCAGTCATATACGTATACACATACGCACTCCTAAATGCATATACATAATTGCGTATGAAGACATTGCTTTCTATATTTTATATATACAGTGTAACTGTAACCATACACAAAATCTTAAAACTTACCGTTTCTGTAATTCAGCAACTTTTTGCTGTAATCTACTACACTCAGCTTGAGCTAACTGACATTGTAATATGACTTGTGCTGACTCTTTCTGCAAATTAAGCGTCTTTGACTTCTCTTCACTCAGCTCCTATATGGTAAGCACATATAACAATAATATAATTTATCAGTGTGTAACGTGCTTTTAATGCTTGATCTCTCTCAGTTGTATCCACGACAGAAATAGCTTTTGCATAGATTATTCGAATGTGTCCTTTCTTTGCCTTAGCATTACACTGAGGGCATTTTCCACCAGATCCTTTCAGCCACTTGTCCACACAACTAGACCAAAGTAGGAATTTAATGTAACAAGTTTAGCAATGCTTGTTTACCTCAGTCCAAATAAATGGCCACATTTTAATGATGCTATACGATGAACTCCTGAATTTGACCACGGCTCTAGACAGATTGAACAAACTTGACCCTATACGTTTACATACAACAATTCCTTGCATTAAACTCATTTCATTTTCACTACCTCATCAGCTTCTGTGCCGTCATTAGTTTCTTGCAACTTTCTTTTTTTAGCAGGTCGAAAGTCATCATCATCATCTTTCTCTTTAGTTGGTGCTGATAATACAATAGCTCTTTCAACACTAGTAGAGTCAGTCTCTTCATGATCATTTCCTAAGCCACTGGCAGTATCCTGGTCTTCATCTTCAGCTAGACTATCAGTATCTTCATCAAAATCATGTTGGTTGTTTATCTGGACACTGCTATTCACTGCTGACTCTGACATATCAATTTATCCATATGCTAACAATTTCGTGCGACAGTAGGTTTCTTATTCAGCGGCCCCACATACAATAATCTCCTTCAAAACTCTGTATAAAAACCTATAAAAGTTCGATGAATAGCCTGTAACGTTAACACGGCGAGTTGTTATACATTTGAATAACTTTGCGCCAAACTTCTCCAATACTCGCACATGCGCAACGTTCTAGCGGGAAAATTGAATCACGTTAGTTACGAAGCATTTTGTATTCTTATTGTTTTACCCTTCTGAAAAATCACTTCTCTTTGACATAACAACAAATAATCAACAAGGTGAGTTGCGTTTACAGGTTTTATAAGGTCTTTCAAATATCTTGTTTGTGTTAAGTACAATGTCTATGGTACAAGAACACCGTTCAGTACAAGAAGATGATTCAGACGATGTTACTGGCCCACTATTAGTACAGAAACTGGAAGTAAGAATGCATAAATCGTTTAGTTGCTTATTGTAGTACTTTTGTATTAGAGTCATGGAATTGGGGCTGCAGATGTTAAGAAATTGGCAGAAGCTGGTTACCACACTGTTGAATCAGTTGCATATGCACCTAAGAAGGCACTTATTTGTATCAAGGTGACCGAGTGATGTAAAGAGTGAAAGTTACATACGTTATAGGGTATCAGTGAAGCTAAGGCAGACAAGGTACAAGATGCTGCTTCTAAGCTTGTCCCAATGGGCTTTACAACTGCTACGGAATTTCATCAAAGACGTTCAGAGATTATTCAAATAACTACTGGTTCTAAGGAACTCGACAAGCTGCTAAACGGTAATTTTGTTTATTACTTAACATAATGAGCAATGCACTACAAAGAAATTGACACCTTCATTGGTGTTATAGAACACTTTCTTTCTTATCTTGTTGCTTATTTGTTTGTTGAAAGTGCTGTGTTAATAGGTGGGGTGGAGACTGGTTCTATCACTGAGGTGTTTGGAGAGTTCAGAACTGGTAAGACACAACTGTGTCACACTCTGGCTGTGACCTGCCAGCTACCAATTGATCATGGCGGTGGTGAGGGAAAATGTCTCTACATTGACACCGAAGGAACATTCCGTCCTGAAAGACTGCTTGCCACTGCAGAAAGGTAGGGCATGTTTGCATGGCATCTTGCTCACTATCTTCGTGAGCAGATATGGATTATCAGGGCCTGATGTTTTAGACAATGTGGCATATGCCAGAGCCTACAATACAGACCACCAAGGCCAACTTCTATTACAGGCTTCTGCAATGATGGCTGAGTCAAGGTGCAATTGGTGGCTTAAATTTTTGTTGTATTTTATTTTTATTCTGCAGATATTCATTGTTAATAGTAGACAGTGCTACTGCTCTCTATCGCACGGATTATTCTGGACGTGGTGAGCTTAGTGCAAGACAAATGCATTTGGCTCGGTTTTTAAGAACATTACTGCGATTGGCAGATGAGGTCTGTTTTTGTTGATAAGTAAGCTTATTTGCAGAATCACAACACTTCCATTTTATAGTACGGTGTTGCTGTGGTGATAACCAATCAGGTGGTGGCTCAGGTCGATGGTGCGTCCATGTTTGCTACAGATCCAAAGAAGCCAATTGGTGGCAATATAATAGCACATGCTTCTACAACCAGGTTATTTTAATTTGATACCTGCAAATTGATATATTAGTTTTTCCATAGGCTGTATTTGAGAAAAGGCCGTGGAGAAAATAGAATTTGCAAAATTTATGATTCGCCCTGCTTGCCAGAAGCTGAAGCAATGTTTGCAATAAACACTGATGGAATTGGAGATTCCAAGGATTAATAATATAGATACAAATATAAGCAGCATATATAAAATCTTCAACTTTAATTTTTGTTATCCTGTGCAAAATTCAAGACGATAATATACGGAGAATGTTCGGAACATTACATCATGCATTCCATTGACCACAAAGTTTAACAGGAAGATGCCGCTTACCCGCAAAACTTACTGACCGAGTCAGCTATCGGTTGATGTCTTGTTGCTGAGCGCAGAACCGAAGTTTATAGGCTGAGTTTGTGCTAAAAGTTTTCCAACAGTTACGGGAACACCTCAGCTATACTTCTGGATAATTTGGTGAGTTCGTTGAGCTGCAATTGTTGGAAATTTTTTGCTTACATTTCCTCCATTGTGGCAGGTATGGCTGCATGCACCTGGCGCGTCCATGCCACCAGATGCAATTTTCAGCTGCACCTTTAACGTTATCGGTGTTGTATTTAGTATCTAATCTAGGTCCTGTATTATTCTTAAAGCGCTTAGCGTTGTTTTGTCACGTTCAGCAATCTGGCCTTCGCTTTAATATTACCGTTTGTGGTTAAGGGATTATATACTTCACCCACCGACTTTTTCGCTTTCGAGTAAGAGAATCGAGGCAGCGTGGTGTTGTCGTGTTAGCAGCTGGTATCTTTTGATAGACCATTTCTGTCGTTTACTTTTTGT
The DNA here is from genome assembly GCA_963930835.1 of Spongia lamella. Classification (NCBI taxonomy): domain Eukaryota; kingdom Metazoa; phylum Porifera; class Demospongiae; order Dictyoceratida; family Spongiidae; genus Spongia; species Spongia lamella. The sequence goes on from OZ005753.1 coordinate 3,319,756, forward strand.
TGTTTACGTGTTTGGAAAGGCTGGCAACACAAAAGGAAGTAGCAAAATGCCAAGCGTGTAGTCTCACGGTACGCAACGAGTTGTTGCATCACGAATACGCGTAGGTTAACTGCAGCCACATTTCAAGGAGCTGAGTCACCATGATGTTACTTACATGTAGTAGATAACTGGTACTCTGTGACCCTGCATTTACTGATGTTTTAAATTCCAGGTACCGAGTAACAAAACCCTTGGATATTAAGGCAGTGAGTAAGCATCTGGTACACTTGAATCCACTGAATCACCTTTAGCAGGTAAGCATGCATCATTATAATTTATCAAGTGGGCTGTAGCAAGTGACAATTCTTATATGCTTTACATGAATTTGGTTATGTTGCACAGAATGTGGACTGCTTTTTAGTAGCCTTCAGTGGTTGTAACTTATTACACTTTGCACTTTGCAAACCAAAGAAGCAATATTTAGAACAAGTCAAAAGACATGGTTGTACCACACATTTTAGCTGTGCTACTGTCACCTTGTGTAGGTTTGGGTATGATGAAAGTATGATCCCCAGAAAGGCTAAACAAAAAAAGAATCTAAGGTTAGCTTTTGCAGCAACTTTTAGCTGTTTTTGTATATGCCGTTATTATATATTACTATCTTTAAGCCTTTGCCCCTAATGTTAAGTTGCATATGTTCCAAAGTATTGCATAATGGCTAAATTATATGTAGTATTTTTATTTTAATCCACTACATCACAGTGATGTGCATGTGGAAGGCTTTAAAAAGAAAACTGAATGTTACTGGTATGTTTTTTGTAACAGTGATATGGATCAGTCATCAGACAAGACCAAAGAGATGGCTGGTGCTAGTGGCAAGACAGACACTGCATTTACTCAAGAGACATTTAGTGAGGGTGTCCTCACTCGGAATAGGACTAGCAGTATCACTAAATCTTCAGCTGTACCTCGTCCACGCACTCGTTCTTTATCTGGCTCTTCACAAAGTGATATTTTGACACCAGAGTCTGAAAAGCAATCGCCAGGTCCAGCTTCATTGGTGAAACGAACTTCAGTTCCTGTAAAACCAGATCAGCTTGTTAATGAAAATAAGGGACGTCGACGTAGAAGAACAAAAGCACAGATTGCTGCTGATAATGCTGCAAAGGAGGCATTGCTTGAATTAGACAAAAAAGAGGCAAGCTTACCTGGCTTACCGATCACTAAGAAACCCGGTAGGCCTCGTGGCCGGCCAAAGAAAGTACGCACCCCTGTTGAGACACCGAGTTCAACTGTGACTAATAGCCCCACTCCTTCCCTGCAGAATGAAGAACCTTTACCTCCTCTCAATGTCAGTAACCAGGAATCACTTGAATCATCTACCGGTGACCAGGAAATAACTAAGTCATCCAATGAATCAAATTATGATTTTGATGCAGAACAGCCTTCGATAGATAATGTGACTACATTGCCATCAACTGTGAGTATGACTCTGTTAAAGAAAGAAGAACTGACGTTTAACGAAGATACACCTCTTCTAAAGGGAGACACCACTCCATCACCAGTAGCAGAAACAAAGGTACCTCATTCTTGTGATGATAAAGATGTAATGTTTGTGGTGGAAGAACAATCAAAAGAGGAATGTGAAAAAGGTACTGCTAAAACCACTGAACAGCCTTCAATGCCAGTTGAAATGGCAAAACATCAAGATGAAGATTCATCGTCACAAACTGTTGTGTGCCCTGATAATATCTCTACAGAGGATACAGTAGATGGCGACTCTACTGAGCAAGTTACGGAGAAACCTGCAGAGGAGCCGATTGAATCAATGGACATTTCTCCTTGTAAAGCAACACCTGCAGAAGTACCATCTGAAAAAGCAGTACAATCACCTGCTGTTACCCCGCCTGACTCAGTAACACCAGCTGAAGAAAAACCATCCAATGTTCCAACTGATAACGAGGAGATGATGGATACAGGATCAACAGCTATTACTACCACTGTAGAAGAAACATCAATACAACTTGGCTGTAATGCCAAGACCACAACACTCACTAATGCTGAGTGCACTTTTGCTGACAGTTTTCTTACCACATGTGCTGTTACTGCTGTCACCAATAGTAATACTAATAGTGCAATATCAGATGCATCAACGAATGCACCACCCTCTGGGACTACTGATACTTTGAAAAGTAGCACTAAAACTGTATTGACTACTGATACTTTGAAAAGTAGCACTAAAACTGTATCGACTACTGATACTTTGAAAAGTAGCACTAAAACTGTATCAACTACTGATACTTCGAAAAGTAGCACTAAAACTGTATCGACTACTGATACTTTGAAAAGTAGCACTAAAACTGTATCTACTACTGGTACTTTGAAAAGTAGCACTAAAACTGTGTCTACTACTGGTACTTTGAAAAGTAGCACTAAAACTGTATCGTCTGCTGCTCCAGTTGTTTCACTGAGTATATCATCGTCTGCTACATCTAGATCTATTGGTATAACTGCTATCAGTAATAGTACCGCTAAAGCTACAACAACTAATGTGTCAGTGAACACACCGTCCTCCAGTAGTTGTACTGCTGTGAACAGCATTGATGCTTCTGTTGTTTCTTCTAGCGTGTCATCAGCTTCCATGAAAAGCAGCATAGCAAAAACTGTAAAACCATCCAGTGTCCCATCTTCATCTACTGCTGCCGTTACAACTACTGTGAGTAACAATAGCACAAATCGTATGACTACGTCATCTGCTGGTGCTGTTGCTGTGAGCACTGATAGTATTAAGAGTGCGGCACCTTCTATTGTTACACTAAAAGAGTTGTCCTCTAGTGCTACTGAAGTGAGCAGTACTACTAAAAGTGTAACATCTACTGTTGTGTCATCAACTACATCATTGTCATCATCTGTTGCTTCTTTAGCTAGTCAATCAATGCCGTCTGTAATTCCATCAGTTTCAACTGCTATTGGAACAACTACAGTTGGTAATGCTTTATCCAAGATTTCTAGTCAGGCATTGTTACGTAGTGTTGCTACTACTGTGAGTAGCACAAGTGTGCCAAGTGTTGCTAAACCCACTGTAACATCTGATACGACAAAGGATGTTGCTAAACTCGATCCACTTCCTATCAACCTAAACACTACTTTATCTGTCACTTTGCCTACCCTTAGTAGTCTTCTGACAACACCAAGTGGGCATCAAAAGTTAGTTCTTCCTCTGGAGAAATTAGTTTTGCCATCAAATTTAGGGACTTCGGCGACTACATCTGGAGCCTATATTTCTCCTCCATCATTCAGCAAGCCAAGCCACTCTTGTAGTTATGTGGTTACCAGTTTGCAGATGAAGGATACTGATCCTGTATCATTAGCTATCAGTACTATGGCACAATCAACCAAAGAAAACAGTTTGCATTCCACTGCATCTCATAAAGTTACCTCCACTTCGCATGGACCCATCAGTTCCTCTATAGCATTATTGGAATCAAAGAAAACTGAAGCATTTAATGTTGAAAGCAAGTTGCGGGAAATTGCACCCAAAACATTGGGCCTTGAGTTCCATCATCACCTTACTTCTGATATCAGTCGATCCAGTGTGAAGAAACCAGAACTTTATGAAGTGTTGAGTAATTTCAAGGTAACAGCAGTAAATAGGCCGTTGGGTAGTTCTGAATCAAAATCATCTTCCTTTGTGACTTCAACTATTGCAAGCATTATTGGACAGAATAGTGGTAGTGGACAGGTGGTAGCAACAGATAAAGAACAACAACACAAGCCAAGACCGATTGCCATCAAACCAGATGGGATGGATATTTTAAGGCAAATTCCTGCAGCAGTGGCGACGTCAAGTCGTACGTATCCCACTGTTCATCCATTGTTTCCACTTCCATCAACTAACAAGACTGCAAATCTTATGAGTTCCTTTGACCTTTTCCGCAATGTTCCTACTACACAGAAACAGTACTCAACGGCCCCAAATATTTCTGCTTCAGTACTTCCACATTTGCCTGGCTCCAGTATTGCAGCATACCCCACACAGAAAGCTCCTCCTCCGCTTATCAGTATTACTGATGGCCCAAGTCAAACTGTATTGGGGTCAGTGCGTGTTAAAGTGATTGATGCTCCAGCTAGTGCCCATCAATCATCACTGTCTTCCCTACCAGCTCATATGAAAGTCGCTAGGCCACGACCTCTTTCGTCTCAGCAGTCGTCTGTTACTGCTCCTGTTGTCACTACCAGTTTGGTTTCTGTCACTGGAAGTGTACCAGCCCCACCCACTACTTACTCCAGTGTATCCCAGCAACAGTACATGCCACACCCACTGACAATTGGAGTGCATGCTTCTTCGAGTAACAAAGCTCCTTCAACAGCTGATGTCATAGGGGTAAGTGTATGCACAAGTATTTATGATTGTCACATTGCATTGCTATGTAGGAAGTATATGTGAAGTCATGCACAAAGAGTACAAGTTTTTGCCCACAGCTTTTGTGCTTCCTAATCTTTTTTATATGGCCATTTCGTTTTGTCTACTATTTCAATGATTTATTAAATTACTCATCAACTCATACATTGTAGTATACACATATCAGCTTACCAGTCAGCTTCTGTGTCTTTACTGTAGGCCTGTGCTACAGCCAGTCAACCAACATTAACAACAGCAGTAGGATCCGTGACAAAAGTTAAATCAGTTGAGTTTACTTGTTTTGATACATTTACATGCATTAATGCTTGGTTGTTATTTTAACTACAGGAATATGAACCAGCTACTACCAGCCATATTCCTGTAACGTGAGTTTACAATACACTTGTACACTTCGAATTCCTTTTGCCTCTAGACAGTGGCATTGCTATATATGACATAATAGTAGAAGGTATAGTGTAGGGTGCAGGGTGATATCTATAGGACAGAAATTTTTTACATTATCCATTAACACGCCACATTAATGCTAATACCAGCAGTAGTTTCTTACTAGCACAAAGTGAAACATGTGGAGTTTGTTTTCATACCTTTTGTCAAAAGTTTAAGATCCAATGCTGACTATTTAACTTGAGCTTAAATTTAAACAGATTTCCTGGTGGTGATCGACTGTTTAAACAATTATAGAAATGCCAAAATTATGTCAAAGCAGCAAAATTATGTCAAAGCATTTAAGGAGTGTCTACATATAATGTGTCTCGAATTCACACCTTATATAGAAATGATAGATTGCATTAGAAGGTTTCTGGGGAATATCCCTAGGCCTGCTAGCTTATTTAAAATTCCCTCTTGTGGTATTGTGGCTTATTGGTTTCTCTTGTGTTTACAGAAGTTCAGTGACGGAGTTCAAAGCATCCCTGGAATGCCCAATGTGTAGACATCCAGTTAAGAACTACAAGGCTCTCTGTGGCCACATGAAAATGCATGGAGGCTGGGACAAGAGCAAGGTACAAATGTGATAAGAATGTTTTCAGTGAATTAATTGTCTGTATAGACCACTAAAGTAGTGGTTGAACTGTTTCTAGGCATGTGTGTCAAGAAGTGCATTCAAGCTTGTCACAATAGCATAATCTAACAAGGAAATATTGATATATACCATATTTGTACCAGCTTTCCTGGAATTTAAATCCAGTTGATCTTTTTGATTCGGTTGTCGATTAAAAATCGATGTTACTGGCTACGTGCGTTGCTGAAGTTCTTTCAACCTGTGAAAAAGAAGTCTGATTTTTCAGACCCAGTGATAGAGAGACAGTGATTGGTGTCAAGCCAACTTCTAACAGGTATATAAGAAGTTAAAATGACGATAAAAGATGAGCGAGGCATCTCTCTATGCAATAACATCTCTATGCAATAACACATGCTAAATATATTTCACTGGTTGTAGTAATTAGACTGACTTGAATCGGTAGTAATCAACACACTAGATCAAATCTGCAAAATAAAAATGGTATATGGGCATGCAGTCTTTTCCGTGCGGGCACTTGCACTGCTGCGATCACCATCTATGCTGTGATTACGGCCTGCTTGAAAAGAAGAATCTGGATCACAAGATTAGTTACGAAAAGTCAGATTTGCCCAAAAAAGTTTTCCACTGAAAATTCGCCATAGTTTTCCTCACCAAAACTTTGTAATTACTAATTCACAGAATTACTATTAATTACTACTCCAGAATTTTGCACTATACAGTATTTATACACAGATATTAGAAGTTAAGGGACAACATTACAAAGAATTTTATTGTTCTGCTTTTCTGTCACATGCATGTATAAAGTTACATGGAAAACCTTCCAATACATTGTATCTAGAGGGAATTTCTTGTAAAATTGTGTAGTATATATACAGCAACTAAAGATTGAATAGGACAATTCTATGTGTTTTAAATGCAAGGAAATGCATTGTAAATACAATACAGGGAATTATATTAATGGATCATAATATTAATGGATCATAATATGTGACCCGGTCTGACAAAACCAGTCTTATTGCCGCAAAAATTTTGAGCTTATATTCAGTCTTTCAAATTTAACAACTCTTTCTCTGAACACAATATTTTAGCACAAACTTCACTATATATGCAGAAAATCCTAAGCAATTCAATAAAACTTACAGAATTTAAATAGCACATACAGAACAGGAGATAGATATCATAATATGGATGGGTGTATTTTGCGGTGATAAGACTGGTTTTGTCAGACCGGGTCACATATTATATGCATAGCTTTTGCATATATAAACTAGTGTATGATGTTCTGGCACTATCCAGTTGGTTACGGTTGGCTTGGTGACTAGCCTGCATCATAAAATAACTAGCGAATTACCTCATTTATTGTGAATAAAGATTTGTGGTAACTCAGTGTATCCAACCCTAACAAGTGTTGTATACACTTCATGATTATGTTATGGCTTCACGTTACTTTTAGACTATTTGACATTCTTTTCCTTTATTATGAGTTAATAGTTTTGAGGAAAGTTTTACTTATTATTAATTTTAATATTGTACAGTGCAAAATATGCATTCAAAGTATATTTTAAATGTGCTTATTTTTAACATACAGTTTAGCTCCTTGGATGATTATGTTTGTTTGTATCGATCAGCCAAGGCACAAGCTCAGGCCCAAGAATCTGCAGCTCAGAAGCGTGCTCACTCTGCTACAGCTAGTGCCACATCTTCGGCCAGCGAAAGTGCCTTGCAGCCCCCACCATCCAAACGTCACGAGGGAGACCCCCCTCAAGTATTTACATTTGAAAACAACTCAAAGATGTCCCAGGAGTCTATGGAGCGTCGTAGTTTCATCAACCATTCTGCAGCAACATTGGATGACCTGTGTAAAGCAGCTGAGAGCATGCGTAAAATGGCTGGGTCCCATCCTGCAGCAAACCAGCCAGACCATCTCAAGCGAAGGCCGGAGAATATTGTGATTCCTTCACAGTTTTATGCTGGTAATCCTCCAGTGGGGGGAGGGGACAGCCATCAGAGGTCGCCACCTTACACACCTCCACCTTTGCTTAGTCCACGACCATCAATATTCACCAACACACCTCTCACTCCTCGATCCTTGTATTGGCCACAAAGAAGAAGTAAGACAATAATATATTTGTACACCCTACAATGATTTTGCACATCATCTGTATATTTTTGTGTTTGCAGGTAGTGAAGCTCCTACAGTATCCGAGTCTGAGGAATCTTTGACTTACTCTGAACCGTAAGTTGTGTTTAAAAGTTCTAGCTCAAAATGAGGATTGGAAGTTGGCCGACCATTCATTACACATAGAGTATCATCGGCTTCCCTAACAGAAATGTACAGCACTGTTTGATGCTCCCTTTCATGAACACTACAGCTGGTACGCTGTTCACACTCAATCCAATGTTTATCCCTTTAAATTTGTCCTACCAAATTGGAATTCACTTGGCCATATGCCAAAATGGGTTGTACGGCCAGCCATTAATTTTGAGCTCTGCGTTATGCATGTGCATGATGAGTGTTGAGTATTTTTGTGTATGAAACACAGCAAAATAAACGTTGGGGAAGAATACCAGGCAGAATTGAGGGATTGTGATGAGACAAAACAAGGAATAGACCAAGACAACGACTTCTCAGAGTTGGTGTACAAGCCTCTTGACAACTTGAGCAGAGACGATGAAGATATCCGTTAGTTTTCTAACCATATTGTATACCATGTGAAGTTTGTTATTCCTTTACTTTCACTAGTTTATTTATTTTAGTGTTTGATGTTTGTGGATATTGATGGATAGTAAATTTACTTACCCATACAGCCAGTAACTATAATACTAGAATGCATCTGTTATGTTTTCATGTGTGTGTTATTAATGCTACCAAATTTTAAAGCTAGATATCATACGTTACACACTTTTTGATGATGTTATTGCTTTGTAAAGATTATGCATACGTGCCTGAATTCAGGCTAACACTTTCTGTTAAGGCTACATCAATAGTGTTTATCTCAATTTACATAATTTGGGTGGTAGGTATAAGAGATGTGTGCATTATTGCATGTTTTGATATTGTACAGAATATTTATTTGCATGATATAGTATATGTACAAATTTCACGTCTTTTCAACCCACCCAGATTTTTACACCTGGGGTGTTTAGATTGAGATTTTTAATATATAGTGCAAAACTTTGGCAGGGTTAAGCTTGGCAAATTGATCACAATTCGCCAAATTTAACCCGGGTTAAATCCAATTTTTGGCCAGGTGCATGTATTTTGACAGCTATTGACATTTCTTTATCAAGCTGCAAACGAGACTGCTGATAAGAAGTCACCTGATCCACATGGATCATTAGGAGATGTCACTGTTTGCCATTGAAAAACCCAACACTGTAGCATTGTGCTCTAATCTGGAATCCTTAGAGAGATATGGGGTGCATGGGAAAGCAAGTGACAGATGCTGAGCTTGGTAGCTGCAACTAGCCTTATGTAGTCAAAGGATTGCTTTGCAGTATGGGCTCTTGTACTGCAAGTGATAACACCCAGCACTAAAAATGGTGGTCTAACCATGCCAGACTTAACTGCAACCTTTAGATATTATTATTATTCTAGGTTTACGTTTGTACAAAAGTGTGTAACCAGACGCTTATCAATTAGAGAAGTTGCTGCTAACTGCACAAGTGAAACTAGTTTTTGTTGCCAGTATGTGATCACTAACATGAGGTAGAAATTTGGAGTGCCAAACTTTTACGCTATACGTTACCTTTAGTGCCTATTGTAAAAAAGTTGCCTTTATAAGCACCTATAAAAATAATTCTTGATGTTTGTTATGCATACTTGATTTATTGCTCCTGGTATGCTCAATTTAATCCAATCAATGAATAATTAAAACGGTTTGATTTCTATAGAGGCTTAGTATATTGCTTAGATGAATGGAATTCAGTATTTCAGATGGCATACACAGAACTTGTTGCATAATAGTCATTTGTAGTTCTCGATTCTAATAAATTTTGTAGATAAACAACAGGGCGGGTTTTACATACATTTCGAGTGAATCGTATGCAGTGCTTTTTACATGCAATTTATATTGCTGGTGTGAAGAAGTAAAGAGAACTATTTAAGCAAACTTTTGAAGTGCGTATCTCAAAATGACAGGATCAATAATGATTTAATATAGTCAACTGCCTACCATAACTCCTTTATACTTCAATGAAGTTGGCATTGTAATTCCTTCCATGGCACTGATCCAAACAGTAAATTAAAGATCAATGGCTAACTTGTATTGTAATACAGTTGATTTAATTGAAACTGTGTTTTCATTGCTTCAGAATGAATAGGTTTCATGCTTGTATGCATTAAAAGATAGGTAACCAAATGTGCAATGTCCATTCAACTTTATGGATTGATGTGCAGTGAGGAGATTATTTAGAAGGATATTAGGCATGAGGAAACTCCATTGTGTCTTGTTGCACAATTAATAATTATCACATAGAGCTCTATCATTACCAATGCGTTTACACCCATGTGATCTCATGTGACACTGGGTCATCTAGCTTGTAATTAACCATTTAAGTTAAGTTATACCTCAGTACGAGTACAATATCTTTTTAGATATTGTACAAGTGTACTGGGGTATAACTATTTTATATCCCACTGAGCAAGCTGCTGTTAGGCTGGTTTTCAATCAACAAATGCTCTTGTGCTCTAAACAATTCGCGCGATAATAATTTACCACAAATTATAACCAATAAATCGATTATTGATACTTACGTATAAACAATAGTAACACTTACTTTTCTACGTACCAAATTAAATCTCTTCCTTTGCAAGATGAAAACATTTCTTATTTACATCCGGTTACCAGTGACGACCACCATGTTTCTGCAACTAACACGCCTATGGGAGACTATAAAATACGGAATAACGGAATAGCAGAATAAGTGAATTTCAATTTTATGCATTTTTCATTACAGAAAGCCATTCTTCTTTGAAGTTCATTGCGTTACTGTTTGCAAACTTATATCCGTGCATTAAAATGCTGGCAAGCTTACTTATAGTGTGCATTAAATAAAGCCAAAAATCAAAAATACTTTTAAAACAATCCATCTTCGTTGGATTAGCTAGCTAACCATTAAAATACAAAGAAATGATAGTAATACCGTCAGCGGATATAGTCAGATGTTGCTTTTATCATTAGTATAAACGCCTGTACTTTTATCAAGCGCTTATTATCGATGAAGCATCAGTTTGACTACGCCTAATGACGAAGGTAACGCTAGCATTTCATTGTTCACGGCTGTATTATAATGGTTAGCTAGCTAATTCAACAAAGATGGATCGTTTCAAAAGTATTTTTGGTTTTCGGCTTCATTTAATGCACACTATAAGTAAGCTTGCCAACATTTAGTGTGCAGATATAACGTTTGCAAACAGTAAAGCGATGAAATTCAAAGAAGAATGGCTTTCTGTAATGAAAAATACATAAAATCAAAATTCACTTATTCTGTTATTCCGCTATTCCGTATTCCACGTTTTATAGTCCCCCCATGCCTACTGGGTGATAACTTTTGTCCACTGATCTATCACCCAGCGGCTTCCTTTGATTCACCCATGCATAGGCCATAGGGATACAAAATATATTATTGCATTGTGCATTTTAGTTGCATTCCATACAACACTAGGACCTTAAATTATAATGAAAAGGATCTCCATTAAATTCTATGCACCAATAAGCAAACAAAAAATATTACTTTTGTAAGGAGTGATTTAAGCAAGTGTGCATTTGTGTTACTTGTGATATCAACTCTCAATACGTATAACTGGAACTAGCCAGTGTACACGCCAAAAACTTGTAGCTACTTCAAGAACTAACCATGTACAGTGTCTCTATCTCTATTATAATATTGTGATCAATGCTGTGATGAAATTTCTCTAGGAGGGGAGAGAAAGTTGGTTATAGTTTTAGGGGTTATCAACTCAGTAATTTCACTGCCTTTATTTAGTAAGATGGCAAAATGTACTCATGCATATATACCTTAACCCTGACCTTCTTTATATCTTACTTATTCTTAAGCACTTTACCCCAAAAATCTGGTGGGTAGGAACCTGTTAATAGCTAAGTGTCATGTAACGCATTCCCTCTGTAGCTTGGTTTAACCATTGAAATGTTGTTCTTGTAGTGGATGGCTATTTTGAGTTAGCCTGTTCACCAGCTGTCAGACTGGGTGGTAGAAACAAGGAGTATGCTCATCACATCCTACACAAACTGGGTGGCTCCGTCAAGGTTCATATACTAATGCCTTTTACCTGTACGTAATGCTTGCTTTTTGTTTTTCAGGAAGCTGTAAGGGTGTTACTGTCTGGTCGTTCATTGGTACACAAGGACAGTTTCATGGCAAGCTACAATTACTCTGGATCTACTAAGTGGTCAACTAAAGAGCGTCAACGATTTCGACGTGCATGGAGGGATAATCATAAGGACTTTAGAGCAATTCAGAATATCGTGAGTTCTTGCGCTGTATTGTGTACAAGGTGTTGTGTTGTGTGATGTGACTATGCGTGAATATAGGATGTTACCTGAAATTTAGATGAAGCCATTGTCCATAATTCATGATCATATTATTTGCTGTCTTATGCTTTAACATATGATATACCACTTTCACACCTTACATCAAAGGATGCAGGTGTGGTATAACCTGGATATCAGCACACTTGGCTGTGGTATAACCAGGACATCAAAGGTACAAGTGTGGTATAACCTGATGTCACATATTTGAGGTGTTCAACACCTTTAACTTACTCTTTATATAGTCATACCAATGCAATATCGATTGTGGTTTTTAGTTTTATAAGTTGATTATTAATTGTGCGTGCGTGGGAGTCCGCCCCAAAACCATTCACGTGAAATGAAGCCTGAATAGCCAATCAAATAAATCCTACTACTTTTCAGTTTCTTTTTACGACACTTGCTGGCGATATTACTGATGGGCGTGGCATTAGTAATAAAACGCATCGTGAATTCCTGCTAAAGGAAAGCAAGGTAATGCCAAGAGTGAATAACTCTTGGTAATGCTGTACAGTAAAAGGCATTTAAACAGTTGTACATTACTAACAAGATGGAGTGCTTTAGTTTTAAAAGTGGGCGTTACCAAGCGGTAATGAGCGTTTAAAAAGCGGACTGGTTTACAGTAATAATCACGGCTTTAGTCTATTTTATTTACAACACTCACCATTATATTAGTGATTTTCAGTCCATTATAAGTGTTGTAGCTTTATAAAAAGTTGTGGTAAACCCACAATTACAATTACTACCATGCAAGAATGTCATGACAACGATAAAATAGAGTCCCACAATCACAACGAATACCCATTACTATATAAAGACAGCGAGACTTTTGCATTAAGTTTGGGCAGATTTTAGAGTGCCGGAAGTGTAATATAATGCTTATAACATGGTCGGTCGGGATTTGCCTGATATATACACACTCGCCCTCGGGCTCGTGCGTATATATCAGGCAAATCCCTCCTGACCATGTTATAACCTTTACGTATGGTATATAATGTTTTTAAAGTAAAACAAAAGAATGGTGCCTTTAGTTTATAGTTAAAAGCACTGCCGGAAAATACAGCATGATGGGGAGATAAGTACAGCATGAGGCAAAGGAAAGTGCTGTATTTATCTTGAGACATGCCTCTGATCATGAGTGGTGTGTTTTCCTTACGTATATAGTATTTCTTATTGGAATTAGCCGAGTAGATCATGGAGCATGATGATTCAAGTTGTTAGAAATTCTGACTCACTGTTCAAACCACCAATACTGCAAATTAACTAGGCATGAATTGAAGTATGTAGCTGTAAATTTCTGGTGGTAGGGACATCATTGTTGACTGTTGTATCGACAGGCAAATCGACAATATAATTTAGTAGCACAGATAAAATTCAATTAGTGCCAGTTAGCTTTCGACACACAAGCATAAGGTGGTGCACTGTGCAAAGTACAAAAAGATTGAACTCATTTTACAGATAAGCAATTGAAATCAGACATTTGTATTTGGTGGATCAATGAATCACGAAGATTTTCGATTCTGGACTTCAAGAACACTTCCAGTATTAACAACGTACAGGGCAGTTCAACTAGCTCTCAACGCATAAATGCTAACTTACTGTTAAGGAATGGGCGAGGGAATGGATGACCTCAGTCGTGCATGGGAGGTGCGTAGCTAACACTGAGAGCGACGATTCCGATTGACACCGGATCGATGGTCCCTTGACACCTATACTAACAGCTGGGGGTTATACAGCTAGTTTTTATTCTGCATTATTTCCAGCACTTCATACTATTTTTGCTTGCTGCCAACCGCTGATAATTATGTGCATGAATGTATAAGAATCTCAGTAAACACATTGACCGTAAGTTACGTACTTGCTTAAGAAATAAGAAAATACTTTGTGCATGGTAAGCATTCTTCTTTAGCTGAGAAATGAGAATATTAAATTCCTTCCGAGATTCCTTTGTGCTCGTATTGATCAGCTCCGTGTAATATGTTCCTGTATGCAGCTGATAGTGCCGGAGTATTAGCTAGGCATTGCAAACTATAGGATAAAAGTATTGGGTATTTTAATGAAAACGTGTCCTTAAAGTCCAGAATCAATTGATCCATTGATCTGCTGTGATCCACCAAATACAGATGTCCATTAAAATCAGTTAGTTACTGTTGTCACTGTTTGGAATTTCACACCAATAACATTAAATTAATAAATTATGAAAGTTGCAATTGCTACACTGTACAAGTTTGTTGTGCACTTTTATAGAGATCTTTTTCAGAGGCAAAAATTGATTTTACAGCCTGGTTACTGTGTTCTGCCAGTTTAACACCTTTCCCGGTATATTCGTGCTACCTATTACCCTAAAAAAATGGCTACTTCTTATCGCATGTGGGTAAAATATGACATAATAAAACACCATGCCTTACGTCATGCATGGTAGATGTAAAATAAAGCATGAGGCTGGGATGGCTATAATTATAATTTATAGTATTTTGCGTGGGAGGATCAAAGAGCAAAAGTGTACTTTATTTTCCATAAAGCGCTGTTAAGGTGTGAAGAGTGCTCTGTAGTTTTTAGTATCCAGATATTTGGATGCCTTAATTAACAATTTGTTATGCTAAAAATATAATTAAATTTTGGCACAAGCAGTAGTACCACATTTGGCTATAGTACTGTACATATGAATTGATTAATGCCTACATCTTAGTACCTGTTTTTTGTATTGCGATGGAGCCTCAGGTCTATTTGCAGCAAAATTACAGGTAAATAAGACTATTTCTTACTGCACATTACATAAAACATAAGTAAGCAAATACTGTAAGAAAATTTGGAGGGGTAAAATATTGGCGAATGAACTGGCTTGGCCGATCATAGCATTGGCAAATATAAATATTCTTGGAGGTGCATAATCGGTAACAAGACATTGCACGTTTGTAGGTGCATAATTTATTGGAGAGGCACTACTCGTTTCTTGTAGTGCAATTGAACCCTTTGTGACTGGTTAACCAAGTTATACAGCTTTTCACTTTGAATTTTTGTCATGTCAAATAGATTTTGCTAGGTGGGCGTGAACTTAAGTAACAATATGAATTTATATGAAAGCTGACCTGATGGCATAAAGTAAGTAGATTGTCCGTTTTACTGTATGAAACAGCTGTGTTACACTAGTCAAAAGAGGAGCGCTTTAGTTTAGCATAATTGAAATAATTGGCGAGTAAAATGTTGGCGAAGAGCTCACAATTCGCCAAATTCACCAATTTTTTCCCCACAGCAAAATTTCCCACGTACAGTACCAAATGTTTATTTTACCAAAATTCTAATAAATACCTGAACGAATTTAATATTTGTTCCAGCCCTGATTTCTTGTTTATAATCTGCAGCTGTCATGAATATAAACTATATTAGGATCACGATAATAGTATTGTGACAATTATGGTACTTGTTAGCGAGGATTTACACCTTTTCTGTTAATTTAATTTTATAATTTGCACTTAGGTAACCACACCCATATATCAGTAAGTACAGATAGTAATGAGTCTTTGTTCATGTGACTTACTCGTGATGTCAGTAGTTCAACTTACGCACGCTTGGATTTTAGATGGTAAAACATTATTTCAGAAGCCATAGTTTTCCTTGTCAATCCTTTACTATTATGTAAACAATGGAAACAAATTTAAATACTCAGCTTTATACTCCATGCAGTACTTGTAGTTGTTTTACAGGAATTCTGACTTACTGTGCCACTCAGACACTGTACGTAGGCCAGTCTTGTTTTAAATCCTTTGCTGGCATGCCCACTTTTATAACTGAAGCACTCCATCTTGTTACTAATGTACAACTGTAAAACTCCTCTTAGATTTGATTTGTGAGGTTATAAAGTGTCATTGGCAAAAATATACGTAGCAACTGAGGTCATCTGTAAACCTGTTGTGAGCTATTGATGGTTTATTTAGATTTAGAAAAGGTGTGAAAGGGTGTGTGTCAGCATTACTGTGGGAAGAAAGACAATATTTTGTCGTTCATTTCATAAAACATTTTATACGTAAGGATTAAATGTTTGTTTACTTGTTTTTAGAGCATCATTTTAAACCAGGCGCGTGCCTGGTTTCTTGAAATTTCTTTTGTCCGTGAAGTTGGTTTGTGTGTGTGTGTGTCCACCCCCAGGCTATTAAAAACCATTCACATGAATAACCAATCAAACAAGTCCTACTACTTTTCAGTTTCTTTATATGACACTTGCTATCGATAATATTGATGGGCGTGGCCTTAGTAACGAAGCGCATTGTGAGTTACTGCCAAAGAAGAGGTAATTCTGTATTTGCCGTTCATTTCACAGTAAAAGCCGTTTAACCAGCTGTGCGTTAGTAACAAGACAGAGTGCTTCAGTTTTAAAGGTGGGTGTGCCATGCAGGCGCAAAGCTTATAAAAGAAGACTGGCCTATAGTGTTACAGTAAGATTTTCAATTTCATAATACTTTTTATTACTAAAGTATTGGAGTATAAAGCCAAAAAGCATTAAATTTTATGCATTGCTATGCATTCCTTAGTGATGAGTGTGACTTACTCATGATGTCATTAAATACTATTACAATAATATACACAGTGCCTGGTTTTTTGATGCCAGCTAGATGTCTCCTCAGCCTCGTGCTATGCTCTGGGCCTCTTCCAACTACTTATGGTCATAATAGTCCCTTTTGGGTGTTTTTCACCTCCCTGCCCTCCCCACCTGCTAGAATTAATGCCTAAAATCAAATAAACAGCTAATTATAAGATTAATTAATATTATGTGTATGCTAATTTGTGTACCTTTGTTAGGTATCATCTAAAAACATGCAAAATGTCATCGAGTATTACTATACCTGGAAGAAATATTGTATGGATGAATATAAAGGTCGCAGTAGACATTACAGCATGGAAGAAGAGGTACTAGATTATTATATTGCATGTTTTTTTTGTTGTTAATTACAAACTTGGAATACATTTGTAGTTGTCTGAAGATGAGTTGGAGACGATCAATGGATTGACTTACGACTCTTATTCTGATCGTCCTGGCAATAGTGCTGCAGGAAGAGCATCCTCTGACCACCACTCTTATGGTGAAGGAGCTGGACATTCTTATACCCATCCACAAATCCAGTCTGTCTTGTTAACGTCCAGTAACAGTACAAAACCTAGCAGTGACACTAGCCCAAGGCCAGACAAGCCAACATTCAAATGTACTTACCCAGGATGTACAGCGGTTAGTTTTGGACTGTATGTAGTTTGTATAAAGTCTTAATATTTCATTTGTGTAGGCTTACAGTTCCATATTTGCTCTGAATGGTCATATACGTATACACGGAGGAAGGTGTGGGTTAGCATACATTTTTATCTGTATTGTACTTAAAAATTTCAATACTCGACGTATTGTAGTTTTTATCCACCACGTGGTGACAAGAAGGAACAAGTAAAAACAGAGGAGCACTTAGATAGTAGTGGTGTTCCAAGAGACGCGGATGCCAAAAGTCCTCGGAATCAAGGAGCGCGTTCAGGATCAAGCCCCAAGAGAGGACAGACCGGGGCATTTTCCTCCAGAGCTGTCCCTGGGGCCACAAGTAAGGCGCACAAAGGAAAGCGAATTTCTACAACACCACATGATCAAGATGGCCACTATCCATGTCGGCTGTGTGGAAGGTAATTATTTGTTTGTCTGTTTTATTCCTGTTCATTACTTAATCCTCTCATTACAGAGTGTTTGATAAGGTGAAAAGCCGAAGTGCACACATGAAGTCCCATGTTGTGAAACCTGGTGGAAAATAAAAACCACAGAGACAAAAAGACTAAACCATTTTCTTTTTTCCCCTTTTAAGGCACTTAAATCCCTTGTACATTATTGCCTCCCAACATGATGTACATTGCTACATTGGGGACTTTTAATTTACCCCTTTGTTGTTTTATTCTTTCTTATTTATTGTACATTACTATTATTCTGCAGCAATAGAATATAAACATTGCATTATATATACGTATGTCAGGTAGAGTCAATTATTGTATATAAGTAACTTTGTTTTTTGTATGGTGAATTGTTTTGATGTGGTAACATCTTGTAGATACATCACCAAAACTGCTTAAAATGTATGTTTTAATAGAGTATGTTGTTTTACTTTACTGGTAACCACCAAACAATTTGAGAACTCATGGTGTCAACTTCATTTAACAGCACAGTGAAACAAGTGTCAAAGTTTTGTAGGAAGTAGCCTACATGATCTGGTGCCACAGCAGTTGTGGCCAAGTACTCCACGTAATTTCCAATCCACAACTCCCACGTATCTGTTGGTAGTTGTATGGCCAGTTGACCAACTAAAGCACTGTAGTCCATTATATAATACTGCAGAGATGCAGGTTTATAATACACTTCAAGCATTTCATCTACCAACTCAATATGTGAGTTTTCTAGCTCACATAAAATTGGAGAACCTTTATAGCTTTTTGGGAGGGTACCATCATGCAAAAGATGTTGATATCTTGCTTTCCACATTCTCTGAATGAAGTACAAGACTTTATCCAAAGTTCCATGGTTATATGTAGTGTTCTTTACATTGGAAAACTTGTCTTGTGAGCTGTTAATGCAATTCTTGACCCGACAGACTTCAGACACCACAGAGTAAATTGTAAAAACAGTGGATATTGATTTGTGTATTTGCTTCCTCCATTTGACTCGTTCCAGAGGCACCTCCAGTGCAAAAATCTTTTCCATCACAGCGGATTGTGTTGATCCAGTCCACACGTTAACAGATATGCTGAGATAAAATGACAATAATGAAATTACGTACTTCACAAATTAAGAACATTATATTACAGACAAAGAAATCCTATGGTAGGATCAAATTTGGGTATTAATCTACATACACACTCCTCTTATAACATATTATTTATTATAGTACATGTAAACAAGTGCATAAAAAATTTGTTGACAAAGTGGTATAATCAATTTTAGTTGCTCATTCAGTGAAACCAACAATACAGAAATTGTAGATCATTTCAAGGAATCACTTAAAAGATGATGAATATAAGATTAATTTACAACCAAACATGCATATAAGCCATGCCCACCTATATCAAATTTCCATCCATGGCATTGCAACCTTACCCTGTATAACATCTACCACCAGAAAATAAACTGTTGCTTAAAAGCAGTTTATATCTAATAAATACATCCCTTTGGGACTTGGTGCACACATTAGCCCTACAATTGGTACAATTAGCTTTCATATAGTTGAGGCTTCTATTGAAAACCTTGTATTGTACGCTTACAAAATGTTGTGAGTTCTGCATGGGCATACAGTCCATATAACATCATCACTTGACAGTAATTTTGTTAGTCACAATACTTGGAAGTGTACTATATAATATTACATATATCAGTGGTACAAAGGTGCATAAAACTCTTCAGAGTTCATTGAAAGTATCACAAGAAACATGGAGTTATCCCACTATTTGATAGACATTCAAAGTTTCTCAGTAGATGAATTCTTCAATGAGCTACTAGTTGAATTGTCAACTATTCTGTACCAATATCTTAAGCAATTATATAGGGATGGTGAGAGCCAGCGTAAGATTAAGCACAGCCAGATAGTGAAGGGCGATATTAAAAATTTTGTGCTATGATAATCGTCCACTAAAATATCACGATTATTGCAAATATCACGATATCCATTAAGTTGGGAGTAACAGTACCGTAAACACTAAAATATAAAGATATGTTACAATATTTTCACTGATGTTGAAGAATTTTAATGCCCTTGTGTAACACACTTCATGATTTTTACGATATAGACGATAATATCATGATAACGATATTTTGGTATCAAAAATTTGCTCGATATCGGTTTTCATGGCACTAAATATCGTCACTTCACGATATTATCGTAATATTGCCCAACATTACAGCCAGATGATCTAGACAGAGGCTCTTTTGTGTCCTGAGTACCTAGCCAAATAGTTGACTAATATCACCAGCCTGGTGGCTGCTTGTACAGGTCTACCAGGAAAAGCAATTAGTGGATATCTGACAAGCCTTAGAAACAAGTCACATTAAAAAAGTAGACTGATGAACTGTTTGCAGTATTGATAAATATATGGCATGGTAAAGAAAAATATACTATGCATCTTGGATCTGTACCTGGTCATGTGATATTATTGTCACAAGAGGGTCATCAAATGATCTTCCAAAATGAAATACATATTACATAATTATACAGGAAGCTATGGAATTGGTCCAAATGTTTTCATTCCATTCCCCATGTCACTTGTGGGACCATTCTAAATTGTATGATATCACAAAAATACGCAATAGCTATGCAATATAATTCAGTTGGTTATCCAAAGTACAGTTACATAATTTTATGTACCTTAAATCCACTGCTTCTACATGATGGAACCACAATGGAGGCATATACAAAAGATCCCCAGGCTCAAGCAACACCTGGTATCCCTCAAGGTGCCTCACAGCAGGGAACATGGAGATACTAGTGTCATCACTGATGTTAACTTGCGCTTGTGCATGGGATGGATGTAGAAAGGGATAGGGATAAATACCTGGCCATTCGGTAGGACGAAACATAGTAAATCTCTTTCTTCCATAAAGCTGTGTAAAGAAGTTATGGTAACCATCATAATGACAGTGTGCAATAACGTGAGGCTGTCCCATCCAAATGTTGATTGACGAGTGTTTAGGATTTAACATTAGCAATTCTTCAATGGGCTGGACATCCTCCCATGCCCAAGGGCCCACATCATCAATATCACCGGTGAAATAAAGATAGCTATTATTCTTAGGATGTTCCAAAAGCTGAAAGAATTTATCTCCCTTTAAGACCAAATCAGTACGATAAGAATTCTTGTTTGTGCTGAGATGGGTAAGTGGTTTGCTCTTATCATAATATGGACCGAACCAACGATTGTTATTCTCATAAACACCTTTTATAGATGGTATCTTTTTTGAAAGGTAAGAGGGATTCCATTTTTTGTATGCAGACCATGTCACAGTAACAGAGTTCTTTACAACGACAGGTACTTTAAGGTCTGAAACTTTCTCTGCAAAAGGTTCGTTAGGTAAGCTCTTTATACTTTTTACTGGTTTCATTTTGATAAAGTCTGGAGTACTGCTGCTACTAGTACCATCAGAGCAGTCCATGAAATAGTTTCTCGCATAGAAATAAGCTGTATAGCATCCTCCAGCAAGCATAATGAGTGTTATAAATACAAGTAAGTATGAGTTACTAGTGGTTTCCTGCTTTCTTTCAATGTTTTTACTCTTGCCTGACAAGTTTGAAGTTCGTTTTCTCACTGTCATAGTGGTTGCTAGAATTTAAAACTAAATGCCACAATCAAAACAAAAGTTTTATGCATAACCTTGTTATAGCGCACTATTACTGGGCGCGCTAGCGGGAATTTTATTTTCAATGTTTTGTTGTCAAAGGCCATTTATAAGAGGACCAGTGTTCGGATGATAGGATAATAATTTTGGAAGTCGATGTAAAAGGATGAGCTTGTACGAAGGCCTTTGATGCTGCCGTAAGCTTTATGTGTATGTTTATTCACGCATGCATACCTCGATGCATACAAACTAGTAATACCGGTTCGCTTTGTACACTAACTCATTGAACTAGCGCTGATTGGATCCGAGTGTACTTTTTAAGTAAAAGAAATCTTACTCACTTTATTGTGGTGGCTTGTTGGTCTAGTGGTATGATTCTCGCTTTGGGTGCGAGAGGCCCCGGGTTCGATCCCCGGACAAGCCCAGTTTTTTTTCTGCGTTTTAGATTTTTAAAAAACCTAAGGTAAATGTGAAGAATTCAACTTTATTACATCCACGTGACAACCTCTGATGATAGGTGGCATTGATGTATCCTTAATGCATATATATTACCAAGAGTCCATATAGAGAAGCTACGTAAGAAACACTGCGAAGGCGATTAATCCACCTGCAGAACCTACCAAAGTTAATTATTTCTCCTTTCTTGTTCATGTTCGTTGACTGTGGTTCTTCATTCTGGGTGTTTTCCAGTAGTTTCTCATCTTACAAAGGATTTCTTAAGCCTTCACTACCATGACAGAGACACGCGCCATAATCAGAAAGCATGTGTGCTGAGTAGGGGCCTGTGCGTGCAATAAGC
This sequence comes from Spongia lamella, assembly GCA_963930835.1. Taxonomy (NCBI): domain Eukaryota; kingdom Metazoa; phylum Porifera; class Demospongiae; order Dictyoceratida; family Spongiidae; genus Spongia; species Spongia lamella. The sequence goes on from OZ005753.1 coordinate 3,341,869, forward strand.
ACCCTTCCTTGATGAATAAGATAAAAGTAAATGGGCTCGTTTTTGATAGGGTATACAAGGGTTAGACTAATATGAACTCTTGATGTGTATATTTCCTCGAATATCTGGTACTCCTGGTACTCCTGGTATTTAAATCAACTAAAGCCACATCAACTAAATCTTGATGTTTCTCGGGCTAGAGCTAGGTAAATTTAGGGTTGGCACTACCCGACCAACCAACCAACCTATAATATGTAAAAATTGTGTTCATTTTAAATTTGGACACATGAGCATCTGTAACAGTGAAGTGTGGTGCAAATCTTGTCTTTCTTTGCAAGAAGAGTTGTAGTCAATTAGTCTTTTGTAGTCAGTTGCAGTTTATAACAGGTGTATGAAGTGGCCTAATGGCGAGTTGATGAAACTTTTTAATTGAAAGGCATATGTACCATTTCTTCATATGCAGAAATGGTACAGCTTAGTCAGAAAGTTTTATATTTTGACTTTTCAATACCTTTCTATGTACTTTAACTTCTCAGCATAACTTTTCAGCAACATGGTCAACTTTAATGACTTTCAATTAGACTGAAAGCCCTAAGTCTTCTGCATTTACACCATAAATCAATAACACCTATTCTCATTTGCATTCAGCAGCTACTACAAAGATTAGTTTCAAAAAACATGTAACAAGACCAGGTGTTTGAGGTGTTTATTTTATATGTATGGTATTACTTAACACACTGCCACCAGTTTGTATGAAATATACAGCTAGAGGTGAGAGTTGAGTGACAAATATAGTACAGAGTGCTATATTTGTCACGAGACCCTCACCAAGAGCTGTATATTTCATACAAAACAAAGTGGCAGAGCTTTAAGTGTTTTATTGTATTTTACACCTCTTGATGATGTGTGAATAAAACACAGTTCTTTGATAGTACTGAATAAAGAATTGATGAAAAGTGTCAATGAGCTATCATTCTTTAACTATCCAACCCACAGTACCCAACCTCCTAACACTCTATGGGATATATAGCATTGTTGAACCCTTTGATCTGCCCATGCAAAATACAATAAATGTTCTTTCTTATAATCGAGGTAGGCGTTCATTCACTGGCAGCTTTTAAAGCAAGTATGGTACTCTCTTTCTAGAAAATCTGTTCTTATGAGTCTCATACTTATGGAAATTTTAGTGTAATAGCTAACTAAGTAAATTTCAGGTTACATTATGCGTACGTAGTTTTAAAATTGGATATGTGTAAGTCAATCACATCATTTTAGCTCATACTCTTATCATCTGGTCCAAAAAACTGATGCACAACCATTTTTAGGGTTAGATGGTAATTGTTGACTAATGATTATAATATTATATACATACTAAAAATTAATTACTAGTAACTGCTAGTGAAATTAGTGTTGTAATGATGATTGGTTCAACCATCAGAAATCAATTTTTATCAGCCAAAATATCGGTATCAGTTTTCTTTAGCAGATGTTTCAGGTTTATTCATAACAGTATAAAAGAGACTTGACATCATTATTTAATGATAACATTTGCTGCTTCCATCATTAATACAAAAGGAGATAGAATAATTAAGGATGGTATACTCAAATAATTTATGTTTAACGATAATTTCATAACATAATGTTGACTTTTATTAGAAGTTATGTTGATATTGGATTGGCTATCGGTATATAGGCCAACATCGGTAAGACAATATTGGTTAATCAAAATATTGGCAAATCTCAAAAACAGGTGATAATGCAATAATTGTGGTTCCTGGTTGTCTTGAATGCATCCATGATATCTATTATCATCGAGCATATTTATTATATATTACTCATCCTTAGTTGACATGCATGCAGAGTGCATAATATAATAATTATAGAGATTATGTACTCTTGATAGTATAAAAGTTACCCATCCCTAATTTGGCACTTTCATCTATGAAAGTTAATTAAATTCACAAATAAGTTCAGTAAGAACCTTAATATTAATATTGGGTTGTTCAAATAATAAAATGTAGTGCATAAATGAATGTCATTTTTAATGTTCGAAGGTTTGTCTACAACCTTCGAAGCTTTGACGGATGTTTCTTTTACTTACTTTTATCATTGTTAGTGATAGCACATGCACAAATATTTTCTTCTAGTGTAAGCACGCATATAATTGTATTGTACAGAGCCTAGAAATCTAGAAATGTAAATTCACCTTTTTGGCTGCTTATGTAAGGGACAAGGACTGCACAAATTACCAACATACTCCATTATGTAGTGAAGTATAAACATTCGAATGTTGCACTTAACATTCGAAAGTTGGAACCTTCGAAGGTTCATTCAAATCCAGTACATTTGTTTATAAAGTAGCAATTGTAGTTGGTTATGACTGGTTTGTACAAAGCTATCCTAACTTTATCATTGAGCATAAACTTTACTTAGACATTGTAATCTTATTTCTAGCATAGAACATTATTCAACACATTCAGTGATATGAAGTCAGTGTCAACATTTTATTATGCAACTGAATGCTACACATATATATACATTGTAACCCATAATTAAAACAATTACTCTCTATTTCATCAAATCTTGAGATCACCATGTTTAATATAAGTACCATGCATCATCTGATGTTCTAAGTTGGTTAAACACCTTGATACTTGAAAGTCACACCCACCTTTGCAATTAATATAAAGCGCTTCATTTTTATGCTAGTGTACAACTGCTGAAATGCACTCATAAAATACTTATTATAATCCTCAGTTGAAAAGACCACTACACCTTTATACTTTTCTAGGGTTTAATTTGTGTGAACTGTATACCACATTCATTATGTTGACTGTTATAAAATATAATTTTATTGGCTGGAATTTGCCAAACTTCCAAATTAAAATCACTGTTAAATAAACCACATAGCTATTATACAGTATTATATGTAAAACTAGTTATGATACCTAAACCATGTGTTTGTGTATAACACATGGCTACGTATTTTTAAGCATATACGTAATACAAGTGGCAATATTATTAATAATATTATATATACAAAAGTGTTTTATAATTGCTAAAGTGTTTACTGGATGACACATAATTCTGGTTACAAGTTTAAATCTGAGATGTAGAAACTAGAGTTGTGTTTCTATGTATTTTTAAGATGATCAAATTTTAATTATCATGCATGATGTAACTCTTAAGATAATTATTTTTTTATTTTAACCATTAGTTGATTTTGTTAATGGCATGGTAGTGGATTACTGCGGGTAGTGGATTACTGCGGGTAGTGGATTACTGCGGGTAGCTAGGGAAAACATTATAACATGTAGAGCACTAACTATGAGGTAAAACTCTGAAGTTCATGATACTGAAACTATATGGATTAATCATGATACTTATGTGCTGGGCATTGCAGTTGCATAGTGGTGAAAGTGGGTTACCAAAGGGGCCATACCCCCCCTTAAACTTAGGTTCTTCATAGGAATTTTGCAACAGAATAAACTGCTTCCTCCCCTCCTAACTATCAATAGTTTTTCCAGAAATGATTTTCACGGTTTATTTTGTGCTGGTTATCAAGTTGAACTTAAGGATTAAAATTATGCACTCAGCAAGCTTACAGCAAAATCCATTAACTATTCGCCGCATAACTATATATGGTAGTTCCGTCCACCCATGGTTAGCCGTGGTCGATACTTTAATCATTTGTCTATTTATATAGATGATTGTATAGTATGTACTTAGTGTATCTATAAGGTAATGTGCCGAGTATCGTACACAAGTTCTGAGACCTATTTTACGGGCACTAAGCATGGCAGTGTTTTTTGCATAGATATGAACATGTGGATAATGTCTTTTATAATTGTGTACTACTCATAGTAATGTGTCAAGCAACTGGAAGCACTATGTCGACTTTACCATTGTGAATTTAAATACACAATGAATCACCAGAAGCTGCAAATTTACATTGACCTTATAGGATGATCATGACTGCAGTACGGTATTCATGAAACTGCTGACAGCTAGTGAGCTAATCTAGTAAAATGATTTATGGACAGTAAAGAGATGGTATTTTACTTTCAAGCTTATGAAATGTGTGTGTGTGCACGTGCGTGCGTGCGTACGTGTGTGTGTGTTGTGTGTGTGTGTGTGTGTGTGTGTGTGTGTGTGTGTGTGTGTGTGTGTGTGTGTGTGTGTGTGTGTGTGTGTGTGTGTGTGCATGTGTATGCTGGGTCATGCTAACTTGTTCTCGAGTGTCAATAGTGATGACTGTGACTTAAAATATAGTGACAGTATCTTTGATCTTTTGTAATATATATCGTATTAAGTAAACTATGCAGCTTCAAGCTAAATCCAGTCTTCCTTGCACTAACATATTACCAGGCCAAAGGAAATGTGAGTGTGCGATAGCTTGTTCATAGTATATAGTAAATAAATATATTATGTCCTTTGGCCTTTTTGAGGAGGACTTTTCAACTTTTGGTTGGTTACCATTTTGGACCCAATATATTAGAATATACTGTGCGTCGGTGCATAGCTATAATATATGTACAAATTTTGCCAGTGTATATCATCTGTTCGTTACTTAAGGGCAAAGTGAATTTTCCCTCCTGAATATTTTCAAAACCATTAGCAACAACATAACTGAACCATGAAAATGTAATTATGTAAACTCCTAATTATTTGCAGCAAGAAATGCACATACATCCCATGGAATATTACATACAGCAGAAGGGATAGCTAACATGAAAAATATGTACACAAGAGGATATGATTTCTTAGAAAAAAGTAACTTGAAATAATATTTTGCAAATAGCTACCCGAATATGCAGTTTACATTGAAAAGCAACTAGCTCATATGTAAAAACCCACTATCAGTATAAAACAAATGGAGATTTTTTATCTACATTGTGCACTAATCATGACCCTATGCCCTAATGGTATTGACAGGCACATGTAGCGGCTAATCATTTTTTTCTTTAATTATGAATTGTACAGTTGCAAGTTTTATAGATAACATGCAGACATACAGTTGATTTTTTATAATTTTATTATCTGTGTTGATGTAAGAAGTTAATTGTAGTATATGGTCATATGTAAACTTTGTTAGACAATGAGTCTGAATATTAATAACAAGGCTTATAGCTATGCTGTTTAATTTATTTTTTGTTTACTAGTAAGCTGGTTACTGGTCTGGCATGTTTACATTGGTATATGGTTTATTTTAAGATACCACAATTCTTTTTTCCTAGCCATTTCTTTTCTACAGACTGTGTTCTTGTTGTTTTCTGTTGTAACATAGGAATTGTGGTGTATGTCTCACTTCTTAAAACATTGTCATATATCACTTCTTAACTTTGTCATATAGTCATCAAATGTCTGGGATACCCTATACATTATCCTGTGATTCTGGTCTGTTCTCTTTGTTCTATTACTTGTTGATTGTAAGCTGTCAGCATATCTGAGAAAGCAGCTGACAAGTGCAAGGGTCAGCAAAAATGAAGCAGCTATATTATGCCTATAATCAGTCCTTGTATGATTTCAGCACAGTTTCTGTGTGGGGTACAGTCCTATGGATTCCTTGTTGATGTTATTTTATACATGTGGCGACAATATGGCTTCTACATTAAAAGTGTCTGCTTGATACGATTTTTTGTAAGTAGCCCCTTTTGGCTAATCTGATAAAACAGTTTTGATACACAACTTGTTACATGTTCACACACAATTGTGGGCTAATCGTGTGCCTAAGAAAGCTACTTGGTATAAAATATGTATATCCAGCTGTTTGGTTAAGTTTAAATAATAAAACAAGTTGTAATGTGTATAATGTTCTGTTCCTTACTCTGGGTGTAGCCTGAATGTACAGGGGCGGAAAATGTAACAAAGAAAATGGCCAGTTTAGATGCTTGTTTTTACAGTGGAACCGAGTCCCTTACCAGTTTTCTACTGTATGTAATAACTCAGACTCCAAAAAATTAAATGTTGTATATGTGTGTGGTGGGTAAGAGATTATGTGATCGTATTTTATCCCCATGTTGCAGATCGTTATATAGGTCAAAGCATTTGGTTTACTGGTTTTGATATGCACCATTTAATGTTAACGTGCATCTAAAGTATGGCAGAAAAACATGTCCACCAGTCACCCAATACAGCTATGAGGAATCACACATGCTTTCCCACCAATGCAACCTCAGTTGAAGCCTATAAGAATATCATACCTGGTAGCTGAATGCTGGGTGTTGAATATCATTGTGCATTGCTGGACAATTTGATGATTGTTGTAACCATCTGTGGTAATTTGTATCAGCTTTGTTGGAACACATTGGGAACAAATAAGAGGTGACTATTTGGCTTAACTGCATTGTCAGCATTACATAAGCAGTCAATAGAACCAATCGAATTATCCAATTTAGTGTCATTTCTTGTTGTATCTTCTGATGTAAATTCTGTTCTGTGTTGTTAAGGTAGTGTTAACATTGAAAACTACTGTAGGACATAATCTTTCTTTTGTTTTTTACAGCTTGGTTAATCAGACTTGAGGCAACATCACCAGAAAATCACACCATGGCAATGACATATATATATAACAGAGGAACTAACAAAATAGTTAAATGAATGACAACAGAAACATCCAGTACTTGTAATTATTGATCTCTCTCCTTTAATAAGAATCCTATAAATCTGCACTTTCAGTACATTGTAGTATGAAGACTTAGAGTACCACTGAACTGTCATCAAGATTTTATCTGGTAGTTATGGAAACATACTTAATGGCCTCTCTTGGAATGAATTCTTACAACTGCCTGTCTAATTAGGTCCAGTAATTTCACTGTCTACAGAGTCTTTTAATTAATTAGTAGATTAAGTACTATCATCAACAACAGAAAGAAAATAGTTAAGATGGAGTTGTGGAGTTGTTGACATATGGCTGTTGGTGTGGTATTAACCAACACAAGAGATTCTAGTTAAATTTGCTGGCATAAAATTGTTTAACATGTTTATTATGAAATGTGGCATGTGTTAGATCAACTTTAGGTTATAGATACACACGATTGTGTTTCTCTATACAGAGAACAATACTATGATGATATTTCTATATGTATATAGTGTTGTCTACTGTATTAAATCTTTTTAGTTTGTTCAGTAAAATAAGTTGATAGGAACTGTAACATGGGAGGAGCCATACAATGTTTACACACTACATTCCAAAACCTATTATTCTTTATTGGACTAAGTACAGTAATTCTAATTGGCAGCATTTGAAAGTGTTCTAATGCTAGGGGAGTTCAAGGTTTAATGCTTTCATAGCTATGATAACAGTGATGATAAACTCTCACCATATGAGGGCAGAGATGTTTAACTGTGCTTCAGGTAATTGGTCTAGTTTGTGCTAAATGTTGATTACATGCTGGTACTGGGTGTGTGTTATGTAATTTGATTACTTGGGGCATAGAGCCACCTCCTAACAAGCCATGCATGTGTGTAATGTAGCAACTGTGAAACCTTTGTTGTGTGATCTAGTAATTACACATATTTCTAGCTTCAAGCTACCAGGGAGATCCAAAAACTGAGTATAGCAAAACCTCTTGACTGCTCTCTGTACTTAATTCGTGTTAGCTATATGTGTTCAAGCCACCAGAGTGATCCAAAATGGAGTATAGCAACTTCTTTCTGTACTTAGTTTAAGATGTTTGTGTTGTTTTTATTTCGTGTGCCAGTAGTTTACATCACTCTTTTATGGGTAGTCGTATTTTACATACTGTTATGTGCTTGTGAACTGCTTTTTAAGTTAATCTCTAAGTACCTGCCATATTAATAGTTTTAAAATTCCTTGAGTGCCTTTCTATTTTAATTTTATCTCTGTTATCATAAAGAGCTACCTAATAACATCCTGCCAATTATCTACTATTATGACATAAGCTAATTTTCCACAGCATTGTTTAGTTGTTTGGCTGTTGGGTTTTACCATATGTTTGTTGTGACACCTTGTGGTTCTCACCCTGCCACAGTGGTTTATTATTCCCCTGGGTCGTAGGGAATTATTTGTATCATCTCTGATCTCAATCACCCAATTGGTAAGGTACAAATGAGAGATGCTGCTGCCTGGTGGCCCAAAGCTTTACAGTATGACCTTGGGCATACTTTTAGACATACCTCTTATTTTGAACAGATGTGATCCACATGTGTTTTTATTATATTGCTTGTCAACTGAACATGTGCCAGTAGACCTATCAGATTCCATTGGGTGTTGTTGCAAAAACTTGTATGGCTACAACTTGATTGATTATTTGTACTCTCTGCAATGCTGTTATGATGCTTTATATTTTAGAAAGATGATGCAATTTAGTGAATTTGATAGAATACAGCAATTATTATTTTAATTATGCAACTGTTTTTACTGTAAAAAGAAAAGAGACTGTGTGTATAACAAGACAGTTGCCTTACACTAATCAGATTAGTTACTGTTATGCATATGAAAGTATTGTATTGCTCAAGGGCAGGTTGTTTGTGCATCATATAATTAGTAGAAACATTATGGTTTCACTGCTTAACTGACTTGACTAGTTTTTACATCTTTACAGATAACCTCATAAAAACATGAATCTGACCAAGCTCATTGAGAGATCCAACACACTAATTAACAGTTGCTCAACTCCAACCCCATGCCCATTGACACTGTGGTATCCAAGGTTATGGAGCAAAAGATGTCCATTAACTACACACCCATCTCAATCCCTGAATACACATCATATTTAAAAACTTGCTTAAAACATTTGATATGTAACAAGCAAATACAAACCTTGTAAGTATAATAAATATGTGCAATTGAAATGAAAGAAAAATGTTATAAGCTAATAATATAATATATATATATTCATAAATAGTGTCAAAATTCAGTCATTATACATTGAAAATTGAATAGTTTATAGGTTTGAGACCTGTCCTGCTGAGCAAATGCACTGACCATGTAGTTAGGGACACTGGTAATGTAAATAAGAAAATAGTTTATAAATAACTGTAAGGATAAAATGCCATGTTGGCGTGAGGATTGTTGATGTGCAGTTGTTGTAAACCAGAGGTTACAGCATCTTCAAGACTACATGAATCGTGGGTAGGTCGTCCGTAAGGTGAACCTGGGCTTGCCTCAAATGGTGAACTAACAGGTTTTACTTGTTCGGGTGAGAACGGCTTGGTCGGTGTACAACGTGCTGAATTGTAACCCACTGGGGAGTCCCTGAGTGGAGATCCAAGCTCTGGTTGTGAGTGTGATTTTAGATCATCATCAGTTGCTGTTGAAGGGAACACAAAAATTGGATCTTGGCTGCTAACAGTGGTAGTTGTGGTCATGTTGTTTGGGACAAACACATCATTAGATGATGGCGATGAAATACCAGAATCAACGAACGGACTAAGCGGCGGTGACTGCTCTTTCAGCGAGTCGTTCTTGCAACTGTCCTTGCGAGCTTTGCATGGTTTCGCCGCCTCTCTAGCCTCCTCTGGGTTATGAACAAAGTGGCATCGCGGACCATATGGACAAAATCCAGTAGAATGAAAGGTACGGCAAAGCTCTGTCTTGTATTTCGGGTGTCTCACCAGCGTCCTGATTTCCTCTACCCCGTGGGCGAATTGACAACGATCTCCATACTTGCATGTTCCGCTCTCTTGATACGGCCTGCACAACTCAGTTTTATATCTGCTACCTGTCAAATTAACTTGTTGCAGTGCCGCCTTATTATCCATGTCGCTTTTCTTTCCAGAAGCACTCAATAGTGGCGAGGATCTGCTGGAAATTCTCTGCAAGTAGGGTGAAGCTGGCTGCTGCTGTTGTTGCGAGGACGTAGCTTTATTGCCAGCTGAAACGGAGCGTGGTCTGAACGAAGCAGATATCACGTTCGATTGTCGTGGATTGTGCAAGCTTCCAGCTCGAGTAAACCCCGGCTGCTGCTGTTGGTCTTGGTCAAAAGCGAAATGATCGGAGTACATCTGCAAATGAAAAATAAAACTGTAAATAACATCCGATTGTGTTAGAGTATTTATACACAGGTTAGCTGCTCCATGCAAGTGACGTGAAAACGCATTAACAAGTCAAGGTGTTTTCCTTTACCTTCTCTATTTCCACGGATTCCACCAGGTGAGACTTTCTGACTAACTCTAGCACTCCTTTACTTTTACACTTTCATGGAACTATGAGCAACAGCAGAGCACCTTTTATATCTACAGCCAACTAACGAATCAGAAGGTATTTCCGGAAAGTCCAGGGTTTGCAATGCTATAATAATTAATCTACAAAGCCGGACTAATTAATAAATAGTGATGAATTAATTCCTTTTATAATGCTCACGTGTGACTATGCACGTGTGCCTTTATCCTGTCCTAAAGTATTTGGATCGAGGAACAATAAGTTCCGCTGGGCGTAAACCAAACATGTCGTCGCCAATGTTAACAACGCAGGTATTACAGGAGTTATTTCCTTCTTTTCAAGGGAAAAAGCACGTTGAAGAGGTAATGATACAATAAGTTAATGATATGATTGCATTTTGCATTTACAAAAGTAGCTTGGGTTTATTTTGAATCCATTCAGCTGAATGAATACGTGTCAGGTTTTCCTTCGTAGTTATGCGTATGTCACGTTGTTTTTGTGTGCTGTCATGAGAAATAACGTGTATTAAGTTTTTGTGTAAAAATATTAGAATGTATGTCACGTGATCACTTCCAAGTCCAGGAGTTTTTAGTAGTACATGTGCAGTGAACCCTCAAATCAAACTGAACCTTTTTATGCACATACGTATTTTAACTAGCGATATCAGTCGATGAATAATTATCAAATGTGATTTTGTATAAGATGTCCAAGGTATAATTGATGACGAGAACTACAGATCTAGGTATACAATTGTGCTATAGATATGGCTCAATATTTGAATGTACAAACAGTTTGAGGGTCATTCTGTACTTGGAAAGCAAAGCACCTAAAGCTATTGGATGACCCCCCTGCTTCTGAGATACATTGCTGCAACAGATCTGCCCCGGGGGGCATTACTGTATTGTCTTGAATTATGGCCAGGGCGTTTATTTCTTTGCAGCAACTTTTCACCCAGGCCACATGCACTAAGCAAGACCAGCGAATATACGAGACCTAACGAAACGATGTACGAGACAAAAAACGAGACCAGGAGTTTATACAAGACCGGCCATAATTCAAGACAATACAGTATATATACCATAATCTATAATCTTTATTGTGTTAATAAGTAGTGTAGCACTAAATCTGCAATTTATGTGTTTATGTGTTACAAAGTTGAGTTGGCATCTTGGTCAGTTAGAAAGTTATTAACATGTGGTAATTTTATAAATATTGGGTGTAGGATAAGCAACCCTTATGAATCAAATAGGGGCCCTTAAATAGGATTTAAAGTTTGCCCATAAGCATGCTCATATTTGGATCACTCTGCCTAACAGGGAAATACATTATGCTTCATTAATTTTTAAATGGTTTTGACGTTTTATTTTAGTGACAGTTGCCTTGTGTAATCATAATCAATGAGACCGTTTCTGGGGTTTCTAATGTAGTTTATCTGAATATTTGCTGCTGTGTGTTTTCGTAAAAAAAGAAATGTATACTTTCAATGTGTTATTAGGTTTTCAGGGTGGTAGCTAAGCTAAGATGATAATTTGTCTTTACAATAATGTTTGTCTTCTGGGCCTTGTCCAATGTACATTTTATGGTAAATAAATTGTTAACAGATTATCGGTTGACATGACTTTTTGTGTGTGTCAAACAACAGATTGAGCCATCCTTGAAGAGTAACTGCCCCGAGCACATTCCATCGCCTGCCCTGTTACCGGGTGAAGCACTGATATTGAAGCAGCATCGGATCATGTGCGTGGATGCTACAGAGGAGCCGATGATTGGAGTGCTGTATATCACCAACTACCGTGTGATGTTCTCAGGAAACCTTCTAAGTGTGAGTGGAATGCTTGAACTAATTATTCTCAAGACTGTAAAGTCTTTATTGATTTATCTAAACCCCTAGAAATACTGTGCCTTGTTTGGAAACTTGTTATGCAACTTTTATTACATCACTACAGAATTTGTAGTACTGCACAAGCTACGAAATAATAGTGACACTGATTGTAGTTGGGTTAAATATTCCTTGAATTCTTATGTCATTTTTTGTATGAATGTTATAACGTAAGCTTGTATAAGGCATGTCCGCAGCATAACACATTTGCAAGGTATTACGTTCCATGGCACAATACTCAAGCCTTAACAAGTGTCATGTTGTGGAGTTGTGTATTAGATTAGCATTAGAGCTTTAGACCAACTTGTTATTGCAATTAAAATATGAATTTCCAATGAACATTAGGGGAGGATTTTTAAGCAAGCCTTTATAAACTTAGAGCCCTTTTTATATTATATAAGACAGATGGAATAGATAATGGTGTTAATAGTTAATTAACAGCTTTTTGCCTAGTCTAGACAGTTTTGTTTATGTGGGATGTATGGTGGAAATTTTTAGCAAGTACTGGGTGCTTGTCAAGGACACATTGTACATGTTATGTGGATGTGATTTCTACCCATATCAGTTGTCAATGTACCTGAAATCATTAGACACTGCTAGAGGCATTGAATTACAACAGAGCATGTATCTCACATGAATTTGCATAAGTGATTGTTGCAACATGTTTAAAAAAGCCTGAGGTGCTAAAAAGCCTTGTGCTTGCTAGACAGCTGGAATGAACATAGCATTTAGTTTTTCCATATGTGTAGCACCTATAATTATACTGGTATTTGCTAAGGACATACATGTAACTAAGATAATATACGAATGTTCTCGCTTATGACTGGCTTCTATCTTACCCGCCAATCTACACATGGACTGATTTTTTTGATTGACCAGTAGTAGTTCAGTATTCTACCCAAAATGGTGATTATGTAAAAGCATGTACTTGAGTCAGTCTCTGGCCATCATGAAAACAGCAGAATTCTAGAACTTACCAGAGCAACAGTTTCTTTGATTTACATGTGTTTTGTACTTGACAGCTGGGGGGTTTTCATAGGACAGTGTACTTTTTTCATTGAGTGGGGGATAGTGTAAAATGCTGTGCCTGTTCTTGGTAATAGTTAGACACTCATATATATACTGATTTAAAAACTCTAGATGAGATCATATTAATTATCGAGGCGAAGCTGAGGTAATTATTGGGGTTTAAATCTGAGGAGAATACGTCCAAGTACTTTAGAACATGGCATGTAAACTGTGGCCAATAGGCCCAATACTGCTAGTTCCCTCGAGTCGGTCCCTCTCGTTTGAGCATTGACAGGCGGAACTATCGATCATTTGATGCAATTTTCATTGTTCACTTTTACCGCGTGCGCTTGTGATAGTCTTTACATGATAAAGCTATGTTTAAAGTGTGAAGCCTTGTGTGAAACAACTGTTCTAGCCTTTTAGGATCGTCGCACTGGCCAGATCTAGAGTAGCCATTTACAAAAGGTGGACTGTTCAAACACACAAGTTACCCACTTTTACACTACAACGTATGAAGAAAGTTAATCCTATAGCAAAGCTTGTCAATCACTGCTATATACAGGTTGTACTTGCATGTTTTTTGTCAAGGCTCCCCATAAACAATTACTTGTTTAATGTTTATACGCAAAAAGACTCGCCTGAGGACTCGCCCCAGTTCTCGCCCCATGCAAGGTGAGAGGCGTGAGTAATTTTGTGGTTGTAAACAGGTGTCTTACTCATAAGACACCTGAGAGTACATATCAATAAGAGACCTGCACACATCAAACAAAAATGCATATATATGTACCATGTTCTAATATCCATAGGGAAATTCCGTAGTACCACGAAGTAAAGACAATCTATTCTCTGGAATATTAAGACATAATATGTGTACTCATTGTCTACTCAAAAATGATCTATAGGAATATTTACTCATAACAGTATTGTGATGATCAGTTATATTGCAATATTGCTCCAAGAATACCGTACCATGTATGAAATATCGGACTGCTCAACACTACCAGACAGTTTGTGAAGTGTCTGCTTGTGCTTGTAACATTAGCATAAGGATTCATATTCTTACTCCCATTATAAAAGTGTAACTACCAAAATGAACCCAAGAGATGGCGCAAACAGCTCCAAAGAATTTATTCATGTTGACTAGACAATATTAGTAAAATAGAACAACAAGGTATAAAGATTATAATGAAGGCCCACATATGAAGCTGGTTTAAAAACAATGTCAGCTTTAGCAGTGCTAAAAGAGGCCAGTGCTTCATAATCTGATTATCACGGTTTCTCTGGCCAACATTGTAAGCTGACCCATGCCACTTCTCAGAAGAGAATCACCAAAGCCATTGCTGGAACAGTGGTGGAATAGTTCACAATTCTTGCTTGTAGTACACTTTATATATGCTGATTCATGCCCAAGTTTGTGTGTATTGAAAACATAAAATTATGGTAAAAATTTTTTATCCTTGCATTTGTGAGTTATTCTGATTATATAGTTTCCCCTCTCTGTAGACCTAGCTGGGGTGTTATAAATTGTAGACGTGATGTTTGTAATATTTTTCATGGCACGAAAATCTGCAGAAATTTTGTGCCACAAGACTTTTAGTCTCGTGGCGCTCGACCCAAAAAATATGGTCTGGGTAAACTCAATATTTTGTATTGAGTTTCTTCAGACTCATATTTTTTGGGCTGGGGCGCTGCGAGACTATGAGACTTTAGGACTGCACGGTATTCCTTTGTATCTTTTATGACGAGAATAATAAAAAGTTTGAGACTGAGTTATGACTGGGCATGGACGTTAACTTGTGAATAAACTAAGCACTTGATAATCACCTAATTTATGATGCTAAGACTTATATTAAAATTGCAGTTCTGTTTTATTCACAAGGTGAGCTACAGTATGTATTGGCAAAGCTGAAAAATCCAGATGTCCCTGTAAGCCTGGCTTCCACATATGTAATATTTTGATGAGGCAATTAAGCTTCTATGTATTGTATTTTACTGGTTAGAAGCTGTGGCTTCAATAGTCGCCACCCTCAGACAGTTGGTGCATAGTAGAACATCAAAAAACACAAATTAATATTTTTGTACATGATAGTCGCCGCACCATTTTCTATGTGAAAGTTATAGTAGTAGCCATACATGCCTACTAACAAATAAAGTACAGTATATAAGTAAAGATGTTAAAATTGTATTTTCAAAAGATAATTGTCTGCATGAACCCTTGAAATCCCTGCCTACACCCCTATGTAATTAACTGCTTAATATTCAGTGTTTATCATCATATTAACTTACCACGAAGCTACTGTATAAATTTCCATGTTGTAAAAGGGTACGATCAATATCTGAAATGACACATTTTATTGTTCAATGTGTCACTATGTGGTGGCTATTCGAGGCTGGCTACTATCAAAAGTGTGGTTCACAACTGGTTAAATAAAAAGTAATGTTTTATGGTGTATGGATAGTGAGGTATTTCAGAGAAGGCTGTGACAAACAAAGAGCTATAAAAATCTTGGATAGATTATTAGTAGCTTTTCTTAGCAATGAGTTAATGTATCAAATCACCATTGTGATCTCATATGATATGGTGAGTGAATTATATAGAGTCTCCCTTGTTTTTAGTCGATTACTATCATGGACGCACACATTTATACAATAGCGACTGGTTGTTTTGTCCGTCCATTACAGACACTAGTCATTCTGTTGAATCAGATCACATTTATTATGAAAGATAAAGAATTTCTGTAAACATCTTGGCAATTGCTAACTTGATTACCATGGCTCATGTCCTGTTATCCTGTCATGACACAACACAGAATGTAGGAATAGTCTACCCCATTTCACCTATAATAATTCATAATTTCCTATATCAAAGTAGGCCACACATAGATAGGGGTGTCACAGGGGTGTGAACCTTGCCAAAACACATTCTTAAGGCTTCACTTGTTATAATATTCATTGGTAGTTGTACAGCTTCTTTATTATTTCTAACAAGTTGTGTGTGTTGGGCTTGGCCTGTGTAAAGTAACAAATGTGTTAGGGAGGTCTGGGGGAATTTGTTGGGTTTTTTAATGTTATCTGTGTTGATATGTGGGTAGGTTTTACAAATTGAGCCATTGATTTGTTGTGATAGTGGTATAATAGCATCACTGCATTCTTGTGCTGGTTCAAAAATTATATTACATATCAGGAGTGTTTGAACAGCATCAACCTATGCGCCAGTGTTGATGAGGTCTTTAAGGTAGTTAAAGACTTCATGTAGTCGTCCATGTAAGATTAACGATGAGGAGGATGTAAACTAATTGTTTATGCTACTATCTTGCTACTAGCTTTTATCTTAAACTTGTTGTATACAAACAGTAAGCCGGTTCATTAAGGCGAATGATTTTTAATTTGTTCTGGCTATCCGAATTCTTCCATTTATGTATTTCTTTAATGGACAGTAGTAGAGCAACATTTGTCCTGGTGTACCACAACTGGAATAATATGGATTAGGAATATCGTAACTTGTCGATGCTATCTACCATAATCGGAACTGTTTGCTACCTTATAAGGAATAATATGGATACATGGATATTCTTGTGTCTATATGTTGGGTGAGAATACTGATTCAAATGGGAGGTAGGTCACGATGATTCATCATGAGCTGCCTCAGCAATTCTACCACCTTATGCATCAATGTTAACGTCAATATTATTGTTGTTGCTGTCTGGAAACTATACTTGGATGCTGAGGTGTTTGGTGATAGTGTGTGTAGGCATGGGCATAATTATAGACTTGATTTTTGATTGTCTGTTGTGTGCTTATGTGTTCCATATTTATGTGGAGTTCGTCACCAGCATTTTTGCTTATGAACTACTTTTGAAATGATTGCTACAAACCAAACAATTTATTCCAAGAATATGATCAAAAATTTATGTGAATTATGATTACACGTACCTTAAATATACAATACCGTGCTGACAATGAAATATTATATATTTTTGTTATAACATACCGAAATTCACATACAAATTTATCAAAAGTCATAATAGGTTGAGTTTATTGTTAAAAAATATCTCTCATTCCCCTTTCAAAGGGAATGATTATTATTGTTTCCAAAATGAGTTGGATTAATATTAGTGTTTTAATATAAGGACCAGACAGTTAAAATTACCTTTATAGGCATAATTATGTAATTGACTGAATTCAAAATTAAATAACCAGGCCATATCTTATTGTTATCCAGCAATACAAAATTACATTTGCTTTTCCTTAATAAAAGCATGAATATATCTATGTAAACAGGTATTATAGGTTTTCTGTGAGCTTCTAGAAAGATCTGTTGATTTGGGAGAACAGAGTAGAATTATAGCGAAGTACGTAATGCATATAACCACAATGATACTTCAGTTATCCTTGGGGATGAGTAAACCCAAAGTGTAGTAGAAGATACCGCTGTGATACAGTAGCACCTAAACCATCACTATTGTTGGAATGTATCTATGACAACCTCC